>CACRXK020012116.1:3058-15496 GCA_902702795.2 Paramuricea clavata
TGTTTGTTTGTTTGTTTGTTTGTTTGTTTGTTTGTTTATTTGTTTGTTTGTTTGTTTGTTTGTTTGTTTGTTTGTTTGTTTGTTTGTTTGTTTGTTTGTTTGTTTGTTTGTTTGTTTGTTTGTTTGTTTAAGCTTCCACTGGTTAAGAAAAGATGGGACATCTTCATAACCTGTCAGCAAAAGATGTGACATCTTTCTGACACAAGAGTTTTCACTAAAAGTATTCTAGATATTATTCCAAAACATATCGCGCAAGCTGCACCGCCTTACTCTAAGTTAGCGTGATGCAAAGAATAATATAAGGGCCTGTTCATATGATCCCGCTTACCGGGACGTCTCGCTTACCGATGATCTCGCCGCCTATCTATTTTCCTATAAAATTTTGCATTGTGTTCATATGAGAAAACGAGCTGGCCCGCTTGCCGAGATCTCGTTTGAATTTGCCGATATCATAGGTAGGCGGGATGAAAATTTTTCCATATGAACACGCCAGCCCGCTTACCGGGATGAAGTGAAACAAGTCTTGCCGGTTTAATTTAACACTTTTTACTTGGTTTTACGTTTGTTTTGTAAACAAGTATTAAATAAGCACCTGAAGCAATACTTTTTCTTGTAAATAAACGAAGAAAAACACTAAAATCGCTAAGTATTTGTATTGCTTGACTGAAATGTAGAAGTTTTGCATACGCTAATTATAGAACTACAATGTAATTTCATCTCGGCAAGCGGGACGAAATACTCCATATGAACGCACGGAAATATTCGTCTCGGTAAGCGAGACGTCCCGGTAAGCGGGATCATATGAACAGGCCCTAAGACTCTTTTTAAGCTTCCACTGGTTAATAAAAGATGGGACATCTTCATAACCTGGCAGCAAAAGATGGGACATCTTTCTGACACAAGAGTTTTCACTAAAAGTATTTTAGATATTATTCCAAAACCTAGCGCTGTCGCTGCATGCAGCCATGCACCGTTTTACTCTAACTTAGCGTGATGTAAAGAATAATATAAGACTCCTTTTAAGCTTCCACTGATTAAGAAAAGATGGGACATCTTCATAACCTGTCAGCAAAAGATGGGACATCTTTCTGACACAAGAGTTTTCACTAAAGTATTCTAGATATTATTCCAAACCTATAGCGCAAGCTGTACCGCCTTACTCTAACTTAGCGTGATGTAAAGAATAATATAAGACTGCTTTTAAGCTTCCACTGGTTAATAAAAGATGGGACATCTTCATAACCTGTCAGCAAAAGATGGGACATCTTTCTGACACAAGAGTTTTCACTAAAAGTATTCTAGATATTATTCCAAAACCTAGCGCTGTCGCTGCATGCAGCCATGCACCGTTTTACTCTAACTTAGCGTGATGTAAAGAATAATATAAGACTTCTTTTAAGCTTCCACTGGTTAAGAAAAGATGGGACATCTTCATAACCTGTCAGCAAAAGATGGGACATCTTTCTGACACAAGAGTTTTCACTAAAAGTATTCTAGATATTATTCCAAAACCTATAGCGCAAGCTGCATCGCCTTACTCTAACTTAGCGTGATGTAAAGAATAATGTAAGACTCTTTTTAAGCTTCCACTGGTTAAGAAAAGATGGGACATCTTCATAACCTTTCAGCAAAAGATGGGACACCTTTCTGACACAAGAGTTTTCACTAAAAGTATTCTAGATATTTTTCCAAAACCTAGCGCTATCGATGTGGCATACTCCAAATATGATATTTCAACTATCGCCACAAAAAATTGGATAGTGTCAAATCTAAAAGCGAGGTGTACGGCTCATCTCCGCGTATACTCATCACTAGCTCGCCCGGGAAATAATCTGGCGATGCCCAGCGTAATGTCTAATGATATCAAATTTAGTTCAATGGGCCATTTTAGACTAATTTTCGATTCTTTTGAAAATGCTTACGCAAGTTTAATTTAAACGCTGATATCTCAGTCAATATTTCGTGATACGGTGATATATCATGAACCTATCAAAATTTAAGTTAGCTTTTTATGAATACAGCTACATTTATTTGAGCGACGTATAGCCCTTATAGTTTTTTCGCTATGGTATAGATCAAACGCCTGAACTTTTTTTGCCCACCTGGTATATATATGTAAATAAATGTTATTTGTCTTGTGCTACCTTGTAGGCCTATCAAATATAGAAATGAGTAGCTATATTAAATAACGAATATAGTACAATCAACTCGCGGTTGTGATAGCGCTGCTTGAAAGCCGTGGTATCTAGCATACTGTATAGGCTTACTAAAGAAATAATAACTGATTGCGTGCTGCAATACCTATAGGCTATAGCCTTTTGACTATTACCTAACCTTACTGATTGAAAATACTTCGCATTAATCTTTATTCTTTAATAAGCAGCCATCAAAATATTGCCAGTTTGTTCGATCTTGATCTCCATCCTGAATCCATACACACGATTGTCAAGCAGAATGCACTCTTCTTCATGCAGACCAGATTTTGGTGCAATTTGAACTTTGCGCGGCATTGTCTGCTAACATTATTATGAATTGGTGATGACAACCTGGTTTGTTAGTTAGCTCAGTTAGTTATTTGCTACATCATATCTATGGGGTTAAATTTCATGCACGCATAAATTATTTCATTATAAATTTATTATACATGTCCCCACTCTTACCACCTCGACAACAGGTGGGAAATTTGTCTGAGCATGCGCGAGTAAAATGAGCCACGCAATTGCGTGGAATACACGCAACGCGTGTTTACAAAAAGGCACAATCGTGTAAATATTGCCAAATGTTTGTACAAAATAAATGACTGTTTTATGTTGAAAGAGTGGACATGATCTAAATTAATCATACAGATTTTTCAGTGACGTTCTATTTCAGTACCCAGCCATTGTCTCTGGTGGGCTGTCCGTGTGCATTCGATCTGAAACAGTTGCTACTTTGCTGTCGAAGAATTTCGAATGTTTACATGAAAATAGAGGCAAGTCATGCATTTTACAACCTCTTAAACTGTACGAGCCCCTATTTTTACGCTTATACCTAAGATATCAAATAAAAGTACATGAAACAGAGAACATTTGTAGAAAGTTTTATCGTGAGGCCACGGCCAGTTTTTAAAATATCTTTATTTCTGTTCCTGTCATCACCAAAATTACACAAAAACCGGGCTTGAATATACAACAAATTTTGAATCTCATCAAGCACAAAAATACTTAACGTGTAACCAAAATATGCTCATGAAATCGAAATTAATAGCTAAATTTTCAATCTAGACCCTTCTCGAAGCGGTTTTGATGAAGGAAGTTCACATTTCGGCCTTTGATTCTTGGCAAAAATTTGACCACAACACGTGCGAAGCAACTGGGTCTCAAAGACTGAACTAAAACATTGTGAGCCCCTATTTTCCTGACGATATGTTTGATACCTACAAACGCCGAAAAGCTTTTTCTTTTCATTTAGCTATATTTGAAATTGAGGCCACGGGCTATTTTTGAGAAAATACAGTTCAAAATCAAGCTATTTTTACATATTTTCAAAATTTGTCAAATTTTGCGAGCTTGTATTTTGAACTTAGACAGCTGAAGTTACATTAAGAAACATAGGATGGAAAATTTGAGGCATATAAAGTTAATTTCAACTTACATTTCACTCTCAAATCACGTCTTTCTTCGTTTATTACGGTTTTAAACAAGCCATAGATCGACGTATACGGTATTTACTCCCATGTTCACGTCGCCATATTAACTTCTTCCAATCACGCGATTACGAAACAATCATCCCAAAACAAAGAATTCATGATCGACTTTTAAAAGAATAACCAATAATTTGTAAATCGTTGAATGGAAAGCAAAAAATCGTCAGCTAAAACGGCTTCTTGCTAACTTTCTGCTTTGTTTTGAATGTAAATGCAATGGGCTATGTTTCTGCCCGCAATTTTTTGGTCAGCGACGACAAATTTCCCACCTGTTCACCTCGACTAATAATGCTGTGGTAACCAACACCTTCAAGATAATTCAATTTATAGGCGTGCGGGTCGTCATGCTTCAGCGGTTTCGAAGCATCTCTCATTCAGCACACAGGTTATTTGAGCGCGTTATTAAATCAAACAATTAATAAGTCGAGGGCAGTATAAGTTTGTACTGCCTCGTAGTACCTGGAACGCAAACGAATAGGCCCTTCCAAGGTTAATGTGTTTGCACCCCTTGCAAATTTAACGTGTAGGGAATTCCTATATGTTTCCACCCCTTGCACTATTGTGTTTCATTATGGCGTCACTAACCTTGGAAGGGTCTATTGAATACTATTATTCATAATTTGCGAGTTCGCAGCAAAAATACTTTTATTGTAATACATGTATTCAGTTCCCAGAAACTGCTGGAACGATCATTGTTGGCAACTATTCGTACACCATACGTAGAAATCTTAATAGATAACATGAATAAGAGAGCCGAAAAGTCGTTTATAGCTAATATTTCGTTGTATACTGCTACAAGCAGAACGAAATAGACAGTGAAATTATTATACAACATATAATCTTGCTGAACTATATCAATTTCAACTATTTTACTTGTATTACATTTTCCTATGGCAAATATGACATTCGTTTCATCAAGCTGAATCAGAGATAAAACATGAGCAGGAATGTATCCTCCAAACCTCTACTGAAAGGTCAAATCTCGCAACCGTAATAAACATGAAAAGCAAGATTACCGTATTTACGTCTGTTTCTGGATGCTTCTACTTCTTTGTATCGTTTCGAACATGGACATTCTTGGCGCCAATATAGATAGTATATGCACCCATTATGCTCCATGATGTGTTTTGCGGTTTCGCGTTTTGACTTTAAAAGGACAACCTAAACGAAATACAGTATATTGAATTTAGTGAATTAAAAGTCGGAACGAAACGAAGCTTATCATAGATACATGTAGATCAGTAAGCTTGTACATGTATACCGCATTAAATAGCACTGTTCGTGATATTAACAGTTAATAGTATTAATTAATAATATTGTAATTTAGCTGTCTCCATGGATGTGTATGTTTGTATATATGAGCAATGCGCACTGCACAGATATCAACAGGTAGGCTAAATATGTTAGGACTTAGGAAAAATCTTGTCCCATTTACGTATATACTAAGCGGAAATTTGCTATTGGTATTATCTTGAACTGTCTGTACCAGTGTAGATATATGTTCTAGCCTGCTGTTTAATAAAGCCGTGTACGAGAATTAAGAGAAATGACAGTCACTCTAAAAATGTAATAAAGCATTATGCAAAATGAGTTTCTATAGCCATGATAGACATGTCACCTAAGAAAAATAGCATTCGACGCTAAGAAAAGTACAAATATAAGCAATTATACTCCTCCTTCTGTCCTCCGCAGTTGCCTGCGACGCAGATTCCATGAATTTAGTTTATTCCGATAACCTGCGAGGGGCATGTTTGCATGACAACGCGAGTTCACTATAGATATTAAATAATGTATGTATATGTATGATATTACATGAAAGACAATCCGTGGTGACAATATGGTAGCCAAGTATTGCTTCGATATCCTAACAATTTTTGATCAGTTATAACTAGTATAATTCTAATTTTTAATGTAGTCTTTCTTGTAAATTTAATATGTTTTGTACTCTATGCACCAGCTTTGTTTGAATAAAGTTTGCCAATATATATTTGTAAAAATTGCACTCGAATTTTAGTATTGAAGTTAGGCCTACGATGTTTTCGGGCAATCTAAATTTCTGGGTGTTACTAAAACATGGTGTAATAATTGCAGCTCTGTAGACACCGATTTGTTAGGGAAACACAAAATAGATTGACCAATCGTTATAGCTAGATGTTTCAAATATATACTTACTGGGCGTATATCTGGTGTTTGACTAACTTAAAAATGGTATAAACATTTACACTAAATCAGTGCGTACAAAGCTGCAATTATTTATACCGCTTTCGTGTAATGTACCAACAGCCACTCAGTGCGTTAAAATATCATCTACTTTAAATTTTAATTAAAACGTATTGTTCCGCAATATCGCATACCACAAACAAATACATCGTAAACAACTGAACATAAACCAGCAATAAATACCAAGTTACGACTTTAAATTATGTTGTAATTGTATTATAGTATTTAGAAGAGATCTGACAGGTGGCGCATTTGCTTGAGTTCGTCGAATCGTTGGCAAATATTACTAATATGCATCCAACTATAACCATGCATGTTGCGAAGCATAGTATAACCGAGTCACGGGCTCGCGACTTCCGTATGATATTGCAATAAAGAATGACCAATTGTACAAGTTTATAGTCTACTTACATAGTCAAATGTCTAATGGTGATATTGCATAAAGCAGAAGTTGGCAGGTGGATCTGTGACATGCTATTTCCCCGAAATACGTAGCACGAATGAAGAACGTAACATGAACTCTCGAATTTTAGCATATTTGAATATTCCCTGTGGAACGGAAGCTGATATGGCTTATAGGATTAGTGTCACACCAAGAATTCCCGCGCTCAAACTCCTGCTAGGGGCGGCTATGATCTGCAAGGTTTTTACAATTATCCATCATATGTTTAATAAAACCATCCCTTTATATTCCTCGCTCCAGTTTTGTCTGATTTTTGTCAGAAATGTACCAAACAAGGTATTTTTATCGCTATTTGTTGTATTTGAGTAAAATGTAAACAATACCAAAGCCCGCGGTGCATGACCTCTAGTCGCTTTTGCTAGATAGTATACTTCAAAATTAGGTTTCCGTTTTTATATCAATTTTTAAAATAAGTTAGGGTAGGTTAGGGTTAGGTTAGGGTTAGGTTACGCACGCCAAGAAAGTTGAATGTAGTTCTACTTTCATTGCGTGTCCGCGAGGAGTCAGACGGACAAAAAATGCACATATCTTCTGTTCATATCTTCGCTTCAGTAAATGCTATGTAGATTAAATTTTAGTCAATGTTACACCCGTTTTCAAAATTACGCGACCTCCCTGAAAAATACTCCTACTTCAAATGTCAGTTTTATGTCACAAGAACTGCTAAAAATAGCAAACGTAAACAAACTGTCTAAAGACATTTTAAACCGTATTTAATACCAAAACTGAACAAAAATGAGTCAGATAACTTAGATATACAAACTAAAGCACAATACAAACCATCACAACATAAATATGTGCCGTGAATGACTTTTCAAGTTTGAAAAATAACAATTTATCCTGGAATATAGCTGTCAGTATAAAACACACGCGCTAGACTATAACGGTGATGTTATGATTTTGTCGTGCTTAAATTTTACAATAATTCTCACTAAAATAACTTGCATATCATTGTAAGTCTGTTTATATGAAGCATACAAAGCATATACATCGACAAGGAACCACAAAACTCAAAATTTGAACTTCGTGATCGAATGACATAAAACTGACATGTGTAACATGATAGCGATTTATGAGCTTTTTTATGATTGATGATTTTTGAGCTTTTTTTTCTTTTTTTGAGCTTTTTTTTTAGCCTTTTTGCTTTTTTTTTTCCCCCACAATCAATTGACGTTATCAGACGTGTCGAAAGGGTTCAGCGTCGTGTGACTAAAGTCATCCTAAACCTACCTTTTAAAACTGATATAACGTATAAACAACCTTTGAACTCACTCCATCTACTTCCCGCTCCTACTGGCATGAATTCCTTGATCTGGTATATTTTTCTTCAAAATTGTTCACAATATTACCACCATGAACTCTGAAGTCAAGCCAAATCAACATATTTCCACAAGATCAACCGGAAATACTTCCGACCCTAGTCTACTCTACTTTCACTCTAAAAGATGTAAAACCATAACTTTTCAACGATCATTCTTCTCAAGCAAGTGCAGAGTTTGGAACAACCTACCTGGCGAAATGCGCCGCATGGATACGCTTTAGAAGCTTGCTAAAAGAACATTATTTGACGGCATCTCAAACGATTTTCGAATCGGATGATCCAAGGACATGGAAATCTGTGCGTCCGAAATGCAATTCAGCACGCATACTTAGGATCTCCACGTCATGTTGTAGTTAGTGCATGTATTCTCTCACTTATCGGGACCACAGTAATTGTCTTCACACGCTGTATTCATTGACTAGTTGTTTTCTGTCTTGTTTAGTTCTTAAGTGTATGTATATATATATGTATATATATATATATATATATATATATATATATATATATATATATATATATATATATATATATATATATATATATACGAGTAGGTTTATGAATACGAAACGTAAAGAGTGCTCAATATCATAAAGATAGAGCAAATGTAGAATTTCGCTTACCTCAAAATTCCGCAACAGTCTGTTTCATCAGTAAAGAATCATCAGGCGGTATGACAAGTTTCGAAAATAGGACTGCTTATATGTGTTTTGGCCTGAATGTGGGTGTGTGTGGGTGAAACAAAGCATGCATTCATCTATTGTTTGCGTTGTTTACGCGGAAATGCTTAATTGAGTTGTGTGAGTGTATTGTTTGCGTTGTTTACGCGAAATTTCTTCCTATGTCTGCACGTAGATATAATTTCCATTCTTTTATTGAGTAAACAGTTTTGGTTTTCTTTCAAAATACAAAATTTTTCTTCTAAACATAGATTACATCGTTTTGATCCTCCCGTATACGAAATAGCGCGTTTCAAAATTTGCCAATTGATATTAAAATCATTTTTGCTATCTTTCAATGTCCAAATATATTTCGAAAGCTCAGTTTTGTTTGAGTGCTCTTTATGCTCGAAAGTACAGTTATGGTTAGCCAAACGCTCTTTAAATGTAGTTGATGTCATGCCAATATAATTCATGATCGTGTTAGGGTTGCTTGTTGTGACTGTTGCTTTGTATACTATGCCCTTAGTCATGCATTGTTTCTGAAGTGGGCATATTGTGTTTTTCGAACAACTGCAATTGCCAGTGTCCTTGCCCTGTGCCTTGTTCTTCCTAGCTATACGTGCATTGTGCTTAGTGATTATAGACCTAACATTGCTCATGCAGCTATAACTTACTTTTACCGTATTTCTGTTAAAGATCTTATGCAGCTTGTGGTGCGAAGGAAAGTGCTTGTCGATAAGGTTAAGGAAATTACGCCCTATGTTAGTGCTGACATTCATGCTAAATGGTGGGTTGAACCAAATGACATTACGTTGCCTATTTCTGCGTGCTTGCTGTGGTGCATGTTGAGTGTAGTTAAGATCATGATTAAAGTTGCTATGGTCAAGTGCGTTTTGGTATGCAGGTGCAGATTCCATAAATGTTTGCTCATCTGATGAAAGCATTGCGATGCGCTTGTTAACTGATGTAGGAAGCTGCCTTATAATGCTAGGTGGATGATTAGAGTACCTATTTATGTATAGCGGATCGTCATTGGGCTTTCTATAGGGCCTATATTTTCCGTTGTTAAGATTGAAAGTTACATCTAAAAAGTTCACTATGCGTAAATTTGATTCGGCGGTGATTTTTAGGTCAAACAGTTTGAAAATTTTGTGGAGTTCTTTCCTTGTTTTGTCTGCTAAACGTGCCGATTTACTTTTTATAAGAGCCAAACCGTCGTCTCTATATAGGCCGATGCTTTCTTTGCCAAACTTCTTACTTAGGTGATTTAGGACGAAAAGGCCAACTAATTCACATATTTCGGCGCCATCGTGGCTGCCCATGCATGGTAACGTCAAAGAAACCTTCACTATCTTTTTTTGTCCATGGTTTTCCGGTGTTGAAAAGCAGAGATTTTCTGGCGTGTTTTATGATCATAATATCATTATCCGAAATGGTAGTTAAATTAGAAGCCCAAGATAAGGCTTGATCCAAAAGCTTTTCCGAAATGGATGGGTAAAAATCAACGATGTCAAACGAAATAAAACTGTCTTTCTTTGTCTTTCATATTTCCAAACCATTCAATTACTTGTTTTGTATTTCTCTACTGGTTCAAATTCAGTTTTTGTCTCAAATTGGAATTAATTTCATCTAAAATAATTTTGCTCAATTTTCCTGATTCGCTTTTTGCGGGATTAATTAGCCGACATTTTGGATTGTTCTCGAAATTTTCTTTGTGGTCTTTTAAAGATATAAATGCTTCACGTTTTTTCATTTTTTCAATTCTGTCGCCGATTCCTAAATTGTTCGAAATGTCTTTTAATTCAGAGTCAATTTCGTCTACATATAGTGTCCTCGGATCCATGTTCTGGCCAAAACACATAATAAGCAGCCCTATTTTTCGAAACTTGTCATACCGCCTGATGATTCTTTACTGATGAAACAGTCTGTTGCGGAATTTTGAGGTAAGCGAAATTCTACATTTGCTCTATCTTTATGATATTGAGCACTCTTTGCGTTTCGTTTACACAAACCTACTCGTATATATATATATATATATATATATATATATATATATATATATATATATATATATATATATATATATATATATATATATATATATAAAAACTCTTTTTCGACCACCCCCTTTCGCATCATATTACGACACAATTTTTCTGATATAAATATCTTGGCGAGTACTTACCCCCCCCCCCTTTTAATAAAAGCCACCATTGTAATCCTCACAAAATAACCTTTCGAACGGGGGGTCATGTGCCGTCAGAACATTAAACAAACCGAACTCAGGCAATCATATATTTACTCGCCGCTTGGCCAAAGATTCTAAATTTCATATCCACAAGATCTTCAATATGTCTTGAACTTTTCGACATTTGCGGAACAGCTATATGTGTAAAATACACATTGTATTCAAGTGCTTTCGTATACAAAATTTCGTTTGGATACGCCGAGTAGAAATATTTATATTGAATTTTTCAAGATGTCGGGTTTTTTGGGGGTCTTTTTTCTGTGCTGGTGTTGTGTACTCAGGTGAATAATATGATGTTTGTGATCTTACTCTGAGTGTATATACACACCGGGCGAGCCCGAAAATTATGCTCGGTCACGGTGGGAATCGAACCTACGACCCCCGGAATACTAGCCCATTGCTCGGCCAACTGAGCTACGTGGTCAGAACGGTTCGAGTAAGTGCTATTGCGGAACAGAATCTAGTTCCTTCGATACCAATGTAATCTAGTAATATGATTTTTTCTGTGCTGATGTTGTGTACTCAGGTGAATATGATTTTTGTGATGTTACCCTGAGTGTATATCCACACCGGGCGAGCCCGGGTTTTACTCGCACTTGCGTACATTGCGCAATAATTGACCAATAAGAAGCTCCTGTGGCCGGGATGACGTCAAACTCACACGTGTAGGTGCAATTTGACCTTGCGAATCCATTTCTGGCCTTTCCAGGGTAATACGTAACGATACAACTCGAAGGGCCTTCGCTCGAAACGTTGAGTTTCTGCTTGTTTTTTAAGGTAGCAATATAACCACTCAGCACAGCATTTTCAACGATACAAACGTCGCATTGTTTTGACTGTTTTCAGTCGTATTGGGCCATTCCATTTAATATAGGCAACCCCCCCCCCGCCCCATTGAGGGGTCCATTCATAATCCCCTTAGGAAATAAAAATGTTCGAACCCCCTTGGATGCGATTTTTGGAAGTTACCCCATGGATTTCTTTATAACCCCTTTAGGATTTCGTTTTTATCCCCTTGCATATCACTAAAACACCTAAAAATAACTAAAACACCTAAAAATAACTAAAAACACCTATCACTAAAAACCCCCTCCCTCCCCATAGGATATCCAGACCCCTCAAAAGGGGAGGGGATGCCTATATTAAATGGAATGGCCCATTTCCGGTTGGGATTAACTCACTTCGAGCTCACAGTCGGACAAGAAATGGAAATATATTGATACAGATTTGAAGATACAGGCTTGCAAATAACACTCTAAATAGTGTTTTTGATGGGAATTCGAACAAGACTATTGCAAAGACGATATGTTGAAGGGGCCGAAGTTATTTTCCAGTGCCTTTTTTAAGGAATTTTCACTGGGGGTGGGGGCAAAACAGCAAAAAAAGGCAGAACGAAAAATATGAGCCGTCGAGGTTTGCCGAACACGCGAGTCTGAAGAGAGATTTGGTAAAACTTTAATTTATTAACTTCACCTATATTTTACTTTAAACAATAACTTCAACTCCTTGTAGCTATAATCGTAAAGCTATAACCAGTGGCGTAGCCAGACCTTAATTTGTTTGGGGAGGGGGCAAACCTCATGCACGCCAAAGTGTGAGACCCTCTAGGAGAGTCCGGGGGCATGCACACCCGGGAAAATTTTTAAATCCAGGGTCCCTGAATTGCTATTTCAAGCATTTTGGGAGTGAAATCTAGCAGAATTCCGAAGATTATAAAGTACATCGAAGACATGAATTTTTCCAGACATTTCTACTCGGAATTAAATAAATTGGAAAAGTCACTTTGAAAAATAGGAGGAGGGGTCAGTGTCACCTTATTTCCTCTCTATGATGCTGAGATGG
>CACRXK020012117.1:0-15495 GCA_902702795.2 Paramuricea clavata
TTCCTATAGGAAATTTTCGTAAGGGTAGTTAAAAAGAAAAAAGCATATATTTAAAGTGTTTATATTTTGAGTCATATAATAAAGTATTAATTGATTGATGATATATTTTGGTGAATCAATTACATAGCCCCACTAGTTGAGAAGACAGACTAAAGCCTTTGATAGAAACGTAGAAAATTAAATCTGTTGCACATGTTGCAAGATTAACTAATTTTACCATGATCAGACAGTTCTTTCTGAGTATTTCTGATATTACATGGCCAAATTTTACTAATTAATTCAATTTTTCATGCTTGAGTGAGCAGCTTTGTTTCAGCAGCCATGAGCAGACATGTTGGCATGGAGATGCAATTTCAAGATGGCGTAAACAAAACATTGATAGATAATATCATCAAAGTTTCAAAAGTCTCTTTTCCACCCATTGTGCACACCAGTGAACGGGGGCTTTGTATTTCACGAAGAAGGAGACTAGTATTCATTGTGTTATGGCAGAATTGTTTAGCCTCCCGACATGTGCAACAGACTTGAAAGATAGAGCAAGACAGGTGACAGCCTGTCGAGTTTCTGCTTGTTTTTGAAGGTAGTAATATAACCACTCAGCAACCAAGCCCCTGAAGCAACTCTTTTATACTGTATTCTGTTATGCAATGCTAAGACACCTCCTCCATGTTTGTTAGAAGGGTGATCTTTTCTAATGATGTTGTACCCAGAAGGCAGTATTTTTGTTGTCACTGACATCATTCAGCCATGTTTCGGTTACTGATACGATATCCAAATTTTATGCATAAACAAGGTCTTGAAACGATTTGAGATCTTTTCGCTTGCTCATGCTTTGGAGACTTTGTGCATTGAATGGTAGGAAATTGTGAACATTGGGCTGTCCATTTATAACTGGACCTGGATTCGTAGCAATATCACTGCAAAGTAAAATACACAAAATTAAATAGTTGGGTCATCTACAGTGATTCCGTGACCGTGTAGAGCGAAGGTTCATTTATCAGTGGAGTTATCTTCTTTGAAGGTTAAATAACAAATTTAATTCCCATGCCCCTCGCAAATATGTGGGCATTCGTCGCAGGGGGGTCAAAAACCAAAATGGCCGCCATCTTGGAAACAATTGTTTATTGAACATTCAATTGTTTCGCTAATTATGCTCCACACTTTAGTTGGTTTATGTATATTTTTGAACGAGGAATTCATATTTGACATTTTTTAAAAGTTCTAACTTATTTTTAAACCTTCAAATCCAATTTGTCGGCCATTTTCATACAGAAATTACCATCATAGAGGCTTTACGACAGGCTAATGAAAAGAGAAACAATTTGGTGACTAATCGTGTATGTCGTCTATTACTAGTGTAAGGTATTGATAAATATACGTGTTGGAGTACACCAGAAAGCATGTGTATAAAGCTATCCACTTTATTTCAGGGAAGTACATCGCTACAATTTGTTTAAACAGTTTAATATGAATTTCAAACTTCATAATGTTTAGTTATGTAACTACTAAAATGTTAATCTTCATTCGAATCGGTTGATTCTCCGCACTCACTCATTTCATTGTCGCTGCTGCTCTCGTCCGTATTCTCATCTGAAGAATCCCAACGTGTGAGCTGCTCTGGCAAGGGAGGAAGGGTGTTCATAATTTCCCAGCCATGGCCAATTGGGGATGGGTGTTCTAGCAGGCTGTAATGACGCTGACAATATGTAATGTAGTTCGTCCTTTCAACGTGGAAATCTAACAAGTTGCTATCAGGTGGAAGGCACATTGTACTTTTCTTCTTCAGTTTGTGCCACTTGGATGCTCTGGCTTGCCCACAGCTAACATCCCCACTCTCAGCATACACATTGCACATAACAAATGCTTTCATATCAGCTCTGACTTCGTCATCTAATTCCACATCCTCTCCCACTCGTTTCAGAAGCTCACTTGAACACTCACTCCTGCAGCAGAATTTCAACCTGGGCTTGGGCGTCTGGGATTGCGGTCGTGAAGTCGTGTACCAACTCAGGTGACGCAATAACGCCAGATTGCAGTGACCTCAATGTAGGTAAAGAGGTGTCGAAGGGATCAGCACCAAAATCTTTCATGCATGCTTGGATGTCCTGAACTGCTTGCTCATCTTTCTTCATCCTTGCTGGTTGGCATTCAACATGCTTCTTATGGCGACGATGGCACTTGAGATTTCGAGTTACTGCAGCCTTCACCCTTGCAACGTTGTTTACGTTTCTTGTGGTAGAGAACAACTGCTTCTCATTCAACAGGAGCTGTAGCCAACCTTGCTTCAACTTCGAGTTTAGATTCATCGTCGTTTCAATCCAAAGGTACATCGGCTGACACGAGTAAGGTAGTCCTGTCATGGACTGCGCAAAGTGATCGTTGAAGAATGCCATTTGCTCATCTGGTAGTGAAGAGAGCATAGCCCAATAATCTGGCAACCATCTCCCATACTCATGGTTATCGTATGCCATTAGCCAAGGCAACATATCGTATGGTGATGATAAATACTCAGTTCCATTTCTGGCATGGCATGCATCGATATTCTGGACAAGAGGGTCTGACATCTCCATGAACGAGACCCAAAAGTCCCCCATGTCCATATCAGGTTCCTTATAGACTTGGTTAATCAATTCTTTGATGTCGTCATCATCCTCAAGATTACTGTGAGCTTTCTGTAGATCCTCTTGTGTCTCTGTGAATGCATTTCGCAAAGTGTCAAGGTTCTCCTTCACATCTGCTGACAGTTCCTGATGTTCAAGAATCGCTCTCAGTCGTTGATGGATGAGAATCTCTCTCCAGAGTACAATGCATCGCACACCCCGCCTGTAATGCTTCCCTCGAAGTGCTTGGTCAACAGAACCCTCCACAATCACCTCTGCTGCAACCAGAGTTTCTGCCATACCAGAACCCTTAAATCTTTTGTATATGGCATTGATGTAGGACATCTGCTGGTGAAATGCGCCAAGAATAGGGATAATGTCCCTAAACAGTTCAGAATTCTCCGCCTTAAGTTGCACAATCGTCTTATAAGTGGGCATATCGCCAACGAGAAAGGAGAATGGGATATTCTTCTCGCACATGGCCTTCACTAGTTTCACCATGATGTCATGCATAACTGGCTTGCTTGGAGGTTCGTTGTAGGTTGTGTGGTAATAAGGTTTGCTCTTGTGGCCTGGTGGATGGCGACAGGACTGAGCACCACTGTATGCTGGAACCTGCTGCTCATGAGGTGATGGTCTTGTACTGTCATTGTCTGCACGAGACATTGCGTGTATCACAGAGCGAGCGCGCTGCCTTGATGTGCCATTAACTGGCATATCTATCACAGGACGAGCTGGTGGCTCACTTTTGCTACCAGCGGGGCACTTGTACTGATGGACGTGGGTCAGCTCTGCACACATTTGACTGAGTTGTTCAGATATTTCCTTCTTGGTATGCCTTGTATCGGATTTCTCTTCATATTTTTCTGGTTGCACGAACATAACATTTGTCCGATGAGCTCCTGTTGCGTTGCCTGTAAGTGAATCGATTTTGAAGTCGTCGTTGTCGACAACCACAATTGCTGGCCTGCCATATGCGATCTCCTGAGGACAGGTTGTTGATGCTTTAACATCCATTAGAGCCCAATGGTCATAAAGGAGTAGCGTGTCGGCGTAGCTGATGCAGACACCACTTTTGTGCAGAGTTTCTACCAATTCTTTACTCCTCGTCATTCCATGGACATTGACTCCCAAGTTGATAACAGTAGTGGTACGTTGTCCAGTGACATGATAGGTTATCATAGAGGCCAGGCTGAGTGTGGAGGGACTGAGATCAACTGTTTTTCTTTTCGGCTGTTTCAACCACGTCAATAGTTTCAACAACAACTCACATAGTTCCTCTCCTTCTTCCAGATGATCGATCCGAGGTGGCCAGGGGACAGCAGATGTATCTTTAATCTTCTTAGAGAGCCGCTGTACCACGTTTTGGAGAAGCTGCTCGTCACTGATGCCAAAAGATGAGATGGCAGCTTCAATGTAGTTACCTCCTCCCCCAACATCATAGACCCACACGCTCTTGTTCATCTCACTTCTCTCTTTGAAGCCAATTGTGTCTTGATACTCATTAAGAAGCAGATCCTTGAGATACGACGACTTGATATCGCCCACTGCATAACCATAATCACTGACGATGTGCTTGTAGTCGGCCAAAAGCGACTGCAGTGAACGAATCTCGCGATTGGCAAAAATGATGGAGTCCACATGTCTAAAGAACAGACTCCTTGTCTCTGAGAGACAAACATGGGTGGCGTTTAAATGAATGCCATGCTGACTGTGTGTTGAGTCGAAACAACTTTCCTCTCGCTCTATTTGGGTGCTTCGAGTCTTCACCACGCATGCACCCTATGCACTTCGTTTTGTCGTGGAGAGGCCCACATACAGATGAATGCAGGCGCTTGGGTGCCGGTGTCCCTCTGTCTCGTCATCACACTGGACGTTCTGTGCCTGTGTTTCAGAACTTGATGTTGACAGTGGGCACTGATCAATCTCATGTTCTTTGCTTTTTCGCTGCCTGGCTTTTTCAAGCTTGTCTGAAGAAGAGATTGAGATATAACATGACTGATGGATATAATGATCCCTCCGCCCATCCTTCCACGAAGTGATCTCATAAACACTGCCAAATTTGTCAAGTCCTGACTAGTTACTGCTTTTTGATTGTAAACTTTCCCACTTAGCTTGGCTAATAATGTCAGAGGACTTGCACGGTTTACCACATTTCAATATGCAGTCATAAGACATTTTCCTGTATGTGAAAAACAAGTAGTACAATATTTACTGAAGAAAGTGTCTTTTTTAGACTAGTCATTGAACATCAGGCGCGGATCCAGACTGATGCAACTGATGCGAATGCATCAGTCAAAATTTTCACACGAACGAGAATTGTCAACATTTTATTAAAATATATTTAAATATTGTTTGTCTTTGATCCAAAGTCCTTTAAAACAATATATTTTCACAGGAATGAATGTAAACAAAGCTATATTTCGCAAAATATTATGAAAAACGTAAACGCATATCAAATTTCGCACTTATCAAGTTGTACGATTTTGTGTCGCGACTTTATTTCGCCACATATGTCGGTGTTTAGTTTGATGCATCCACTATCATTACAGCTCAGTGTATGCATCACTACGTCATGTTGGGGCCGGCAGTGCATCACTACGTCACGTTGGTGAGAAAAGTGCATCAGTGGCGCATCGGTCCCAAGTCTTTTGGCCGAGTTTTCCCAACGACACGTCACGAAAACCATTGTTTTCATGCCTACGTAACGTTGGGAAATGGATGCTGACTGATGCGTTTAGCCCGCGATCAAAATAATGCGCTTTTGACTGATGCATTTCGCCCGCAATCAGAACAGTCAGTGATAAATTTTATGGTCGAATTGTTATATTATGGCGGGAGTATTAATGGAACATTGTATGTCGCATTGTATGGAAATATTTTACGATCTTTGGTGGTTCACTCAAACTCACTGAGCCTCAAAGCCGTCGAAATTAAAAGGTTTGTCAGCTATTTCAGTAATTTCACAAGGGAATGTTTGGGATCTGTGTACTGTGTTTATAGATGTAGATTTTAAATGAGTGAGTCTGTGTGTGACTGTGTGTTGATATTTATAATAAATACTGTAGGTATAGGTATATTTGTCGTAGTATAAATATCACAATTTTACAAAATTTACTATATTTGAACTGTTTTAAATATGTCAACATGGATGATCCTGTTTTGGCTGTTCACATATGAACACTCAATATGCCATTCAGCCATTATATAGTGTGTGTGTAGGGGGGGGGGGTGGAGGTTGTGTCTTAATTTGTCTGAAAATGCAAATTGAATCTAGATGCTTCATAATATTTTGCAGTTCTCCCTGATGTTATATTGTAAGAAACAATATAGATATGTAATGTGAACGTTAATACTTATAGGAAACTATTATGAAATATATACATCGCTTCATCTATGCCTCGTGTCTCTGTGTCTGTCCTTCCCCGTAAGTCCTCTTCCCCGAATCCTGCTACCAGTTCACTTCCGTCTATACGCACTTCCGCTACTAGAACACAACATCTCCCTTTTACTTTAGAATATGAAATATACTTATGCAAACAATCATGCACCTAAATTATGACCAAAATTCAATAGTTCTGGTTTAAATGTCAACCTAAACAATAGTACCAATATTTTAACAGTTAAGTTTCTTCGCGCAAGAACCGAGGTCTTCTTCGTACTCTTGCCGGATACCTTCGTGGAATATCTTGTGGCTGTTCGTTATTATCTTCATCGTCCGTTACATCGCTAGCGCTGTCGTCGCATTCCTGTTCATCAGCACTTTCGTCTTTCGAGTAAAATCTTTTGAAATGCGATACGTTTCTGGTGGTAGTGAGATCGTGTCTCGCTGCGGTTATCTTTGTGCCATTAACTTTCGTTACAGTCAAAGGTGTTGGATCAAAAACAGTACTAAATTTGTTTTTTCGTTCTTGTTTCACCAAAACTTTCATTCCTACTTCGATGTTTGCTTTCCGAGCTCGTCGTCTTTTATCTGTATACTGCTGCGCTTTCGACTGCTTCTCTGACGTATTTATCTTAGCCTGTTCGTGTAAAATCTTGTAATCAATATCCCCCTCTTTTACAAAAGTTGGCATGTTCGTACGAACTTCGCGATTGAACAACAGTTGACTTGGTGTTACCCCGGTGGTACAGTGTGGTGTAGTTCTGTAAGCTAACAGAAAACCATGTAGCTCTTCTTTCCAATCCTTTCCTTCCATTTTCGCTGCTTTTACAGCCTTACCAAGGGGCTTCATGAACGACTCGGCTTCCCCGTTGGCCTGTGGCCAATAAGGTGTTACAAGCCGGTGATTTATTCCGCAATTTCGCATGAATTTCTTCACTGCATCACTAGCAAACGGTGGACCATTGTCCGAGTAGATTTCAGTGGGAATGCCATGAACTGCGAAAATTCTGTCCAGGCGATTCGTGACGGCGCTGGCAGTAGTGGATTTCATTATTTCCACTTCTGGGAACTTTGAATATGAATCAATGACAACAAAAAGTGTTTCCCCCATGGGAAATGGACCGCAAAAATCCATGTGAAGTCTATCCCATGGTTTGGAGGGCAATTTGTGTTGTTGAAGAGGCGGTGGCGGATCACCATGCCCGAGAGACTGGCATGCGTGACAATGCTTAATAAACTCTTCCGCATCTTTGTCAATTCGCGGCCACCACACTTTTGTCCTCAGGGCTTGTTTTGTTTTGACAATGCCCTGATGACCTTTGTGGGCATGTGTCATGGTTTCATTTCTAAGCCTTGTTGGAATGATCAACTTATTTGCACGGAGCAAGAGACTGTTTGGTGTGACAGCGAGTTCTTCTCTCACTGCATAAAAGGGATGATGCTTTGCCCAGACACCCGATTGGATACATTCAATCGCTGATTGCATTTCTGGATCAACTGCAGTTGCTGCAATAATGGACTCGATACTCATGGCCTTGGGGATGGTGTTCTTCTCTATAAAATTGATATATTGTTCAGCAATGTCACAATGTTCAGTGTATACTACAGGTAGTGGTTGTCTAGAAAGTAGATCAGCAGGGTTGCCTTCGCCTTTGCGATATATTATATTAAATTTGTATTGTTGTAAGCGAAGAGCCCACCGTTGAATCCGAGCAGGTGGTTTGGATTTGGGTGAATACATTATCTCAAGGGCTTTGTGATCGGTGCAAATTGTGAATTCTGCACCAATTAGGTACATGTGAAACCGTTCGCAACCCCAGACAACGGCTAAGGCCTCTCGTTCGGTTTGTGAATACCGTTGTTCAGTTAGAGTGAGTGACCTACTGGCATATGCTACATTATGCAAATTACCTGCTCTGTCAATGTTCGACAATATTGCTCCAAGACCTGTGGGGCTTGCATCGACTGTTAGACATGTTTTCTGATTTGGGTCATAAAAATGCATGATACAGTCTTTCTGTATAGCTTCTTTAATAGCAGCAAATGCTGCTGTGTGTCTAGGTGTCCATGCATAGGGTGTTTTGGCTACAGTAAGTTCTCGCAAGGGGGATGTAAGAGTTGAAAAGTTCTTGATGAATCTGGAACAATAATTTGCTAGCCCTAGGAAACTACGGAGTTCTTTTGTGTCCTTTGGTTCCTTAGCATGCTTAATTGCATCAACTTTCCTTGGATCAACTTTTATGCCTGAATCAGTAAGGAGAAAGCCATAGAACCAAAGTTCTCTCTGATCAAATAGACATTTGTCATTATTTACGGTTAAGCCGGACTCGTCTAAGCGAGCAAATAACTGCTCTAACCGTAAATTATGTTCCTGTTGTGTTGACCCCCAAACAATTATATCATCCGCGATGTTACGAACTCCGTCTATCCCTCGAATGGCATTCTCGATAGCATGCTGAAATACCTCGCTGGCCGAGTTGATACCGAAAGGTAATCGTTTATAGCGAAACAATCCACGATGCGTAATAAATGTAGTAATGGACCTGGAACTTTTCTCAAGGGGAATTTGGTGATACCCAGCCTTCAAATCAATCTTACTGTATTTAATTGCCCCATTCATACTTTCCATCAGTTCGTCAACTGCAGGAATTGGGTGTTTTTCTCTTTTTATAGCTGTGTTTGCTTGGCGGTAGTCGCCGCATACTCTTACTTCATTGGGGTTTCTGGGTTTTGGTGCAAGAACTAGTCCACTCACCCAGTCAGTGCTCTCATCAGATACAGGCTCAATTATATCTTTTTGTAAGTAATCGTCAAGCCAGGTGTCTAACTGTTTGCGTAAATGAAATGGAACACGCCTGTTCGTTTGGGCAACAGGGGGTACATTGGTATTTATGTGAATCTTTTGTTCATGCCCCTTTAGTTTACCAATTCCTGTAAATACATTAGGGTGCCTACCTTTCAATAGGTTTTCTTTTCTTTTACTCGCATCCAAATCACAGCTACTCGTATCAGTTCCAGAGTCCGACTTGACAGCCGATACTTTCGACACAGAATTAACATTCATGGTAATCAAACGCAAATTAGTAGACGTCTCACAACCGAGAATTGAAGTAGTGCCTTGAGTTCCCTTTGTGACATAAAATGTAGCGGCAGCAACACGACGCTTTCAGTCAACTAGAACTTCAAACTTTCCTTTCAACTCAACTGGTTCTGAAGAGCCAAACGCATAGATTCTAGTTTTAGTTTTTCGTAAAGAGATTTGGTCATTTGAATTTGTACAGAGAAACTCATAGTCCTTTTGTGTCAAAATGTTCACTGAAGCTCCGGTGTCAATCAAAAACTCTACTTTCACCCCATTAATTTTGAGTTTTGTCATGGGTGGTTGCTTCACTTTCTTGGCTCTTGAAACAGCAAATATATCCTCATTGCTATCACTGTCGCTTACTTCCGGTTCACCTTGTACTGTTGGCTCAGTAGAGAGTGGTTGCTGTTGCCGATTTTGGTTCAAAGCATTCAACTTGTTTGCCTTCGATTTATATTGGTCCTGAGGCATTCGAGGTTTTCGAGAGATTGGTTTTTGTTCAGACTTACAAACTCGACCGAAATGTCCAGTTTTTGAGCAATTATGACAGGTCTTGCCTGCAGCGGGGCAGGGCCTGCCTTGGTGGGGGTACGTCCCTCCACAATTATAACAAGTTTGTGCTTGTTTACCTTCTACATCCCTTGGCGGAAAATCTCGTCTGGTGTTTTGATACACAGCCTCCTGACGGTGTTGCTTTTCCATTTCTTCAGCATGGTGATCAGAAATTTCCAGTGCTCTCGCGTATTTAATCAAATCATCCAGCTTGGGGTCATCCCGAAATGCTTTCCTTCTGAGTCGACTAGACCTGCAGTTTTCCACGATTTGTGTTTTAATCTCGTCCTCTACATTATCGAATTCGCATGTCGAGGCACGATGTCTCAGTCGTGTACAGAATTGGTCAATTGTGTTTCGTCAGATCGCTGGCTGACTTGGCGAAAAATATGTCGCTCGTATAGAATGTTTTTCTTCGGCGCGAAATACTCTGTCAAGTTCTCTATGGCTTTATCGAAGTCGTTCTCTTCTCCCGTATCAGAGAGCGTGGCAAATATTGTTTCCACCTTTGGACCGGCCAGGTATAACAATAGAGCTCGTTTCCTTGCTTTGTCTTTGATGTCAAAAGCGACTATACATCGTTTGAATCGTTGCAGCCATTCTTTCCACTGCGAAGCCAGCAAACTTGGCTCTGAATGAGGATCAAACTGTTGAATTCCCGAGAAATCTAATCCTGCCATAGTAATCGAATGTTGAGGTTATCCTCGTCGCCAATGTTATATTGTAAGAAACAATATAGATATGTAATGTGAACGTTAATACTTATAGGAAACTATTATGAAATATATACATCGCTTCATCTATGCCTCGTGTCTCTGTGTCTGTCCTTCCCCGTAAGTCCTCTTCCCTGAATCCCGCTACCAGTTCACTTCCGTCTATACGCACTTCCGCTACTAGAACACAACAACACGCATGCGTATTGCACCCATTTTATTATTGACCGGTCAATAAATGTTTCATTGTGGACCGGTTGCCTCCTCGGGAAAGCATGCAGTGAACGTCATGTTTTGTGGACCGGCACGTGATATGGTTTTGACCAATCGGCAAACAGGAAAATTGAACTTTGACACTAACTATACTGAACAAATGTATGTTGTTGACTTCAGGGGATTACGTCCTAAAATCCGGCTTGAAAAACCTGCAAAAGCATTAAATGACAGTTGCAATGCGGCATATGTCAATTTAGTACGGCGATTTCAAAGCCGGTGCAAATCGCCATTTTATGTGTAGCTTCCAGAAAAAACGTATTGCATCAAATGTCGTGGGAGTTGTTTTTTTCTTGGGGGGAGGGGTGTGTGTGGGGGGGAGGGCTTTCCTCAGATCCGGCGAGTTCCTAAACAGTTATTTTTGTATATGGCCTAATGAGTTTGCCTGGGACTGGCTGGTCGATAGCTAATCAAAGTTAAGACTATATTATAGACGAGAGTTGTATGTCACGCGTACCCGTAAGAACCGTAACCAAGCTACGGATTGAGAAGGTTCAAGTCATCCACGTTCCCAGGTACTCTCCCGCGCGCGACCTTTATAGACCCTGGGATACACGGAACCGGAAGTGCAAGAAAACTGCAATAGTTTCTAAAGCGCATATCTTGAATTTGGACGATTAATTTAATTAGCACCCATAACAATTTCCACCGAGAAGCCATTATGAAGAAACGAAGTATTTGTGATGACATATTTTGATAGAATAATTTTGCCTAGCGATCGAAAACTGCTCAGCATCTGCGAAATAGTAGTTCTCTGAGAAGCGAGTCGGATCTCTCCCTTTAGTCGTCTAACCCAGAGCCTAATTTTCAACGTGTGACCGAGTGAAAATGGCTCTGGGGACGAGAATGGATTCAACTGGGACACCTCGTGCCCAGGGCTTCTGCGCAGAACTGGGTACGAGCTGTTGCAACTGGGAGGGAAAAATTCAAGTAAAACGTCGGCGTTTCGAGCAAAGGCCCTTCGCTGGGAAGTTAGCAGCATGCATGCATACTATAACAAAATTTCTTGCGATTCACCATCGTTGTCGCTGGATTTTTTTTTGTGATATAACCTCGAACGGTAGATCTCTGCCAGCATAGGTAGCGACAATAGCACACTGCTTTTATAGGCAACATCAATCTCGTTTCCCGAGCCCGCGATCCTCGGGAAGGAACGTGAGGCTCTGGGATAATCCGTTTCAGGGAGGAATCTGATTGGCCGTTGAAATGGAATGTGCAGTTCAATCTTAGCCAGAATTCCTGGCTTCCGGCAACGTATTATCCCAGAGCCTCACGTTCCTTCCCGAGGATCGCAGACTCGGGAAACGAGATTGAGGTAACATAAAAGGTCATAAAACGTAATTTAAATAATCAGGTAATTTGACCGTTACACCCCCCCCCCCCTCGCGCCGCCTGCAACTACGAATAAGGAGCACAACCACATCTACTACAATTGACTCCAACGGTCCTCAATCTTTCTCATACTATCTTGTGCCGGATTAACTTTTCCGGGGGCAAAACTATTTTATTTGAAAAAGTCCGATTTCTCCGGCTAGATCGGACATATAAAACTCATATTGCAGTTCCTCTGCTTAGAAAATGTCTCAGTTTTGCTTAACATCGTATATATTTGTTACTGTAAACACCGAGGTAAGCGAGGTTCAGTTTAATTAACCAACGAGTTTAATTATTCATAGAGCACATTATATAAACTTCTAAAGGAAAACTATAAATTATTTTTTGTTCGTTTTTTTTTGGCCGGTGGAAATCTAGGGGCGGGGGACAAATGCCCCTTTTGCCCCTTAGATAATCCGGCACTGATAGGCATTTGTCAATCTTAATTAGTATAGGTAATAATCATGCGATGGCGCGGCGGCTCGTCCAATTATGCCAAACATTACGAGTATTATTAATCCCCATTTGTACGAGCAGCATCGCATGATTACTTATTTATTATTAGCATGACAAAATTGGATACTTCTGAATGTCAACATCATACTCACTCGCCAATGCCCAGTCCTGCCAGACTTTAAACCAAACTTGGTGCTTTTGTTCGTATTTTCATTTAGTTCTTTTGTTAAAGCAAAATTTGGTGCTTTTGTTCGTATTTTCATCTAGTCCTCTAGGAAAATTTCATTTCACATTTGTGTTTAAAATACCTTTCCACCATTTTGTTTGTTTTGAGATGATTAATTGTACTGCAGTACAATTAATGAAATAATTGCACTCTTCTCAACCAATCAGCATGAATCCAGTAATTTTGTCATGCTAATAATAAACTGTGTATATACTGCACTTTCTCGTCGTTTTTACTTTAATTAATACTTAGTTTGTAACTTATTACTATCAGTAATTTATGCTAATTGTTATCTTGTAAAACGGTAACATAGTGATCTTCATCTAAAAACCTTAAACGGTTTTAAATATAACTCCATGCATATACTGGCCCGTTTTAAGTTCAACATTATGCTTAATATCAGTTTCTTTTTTGAAAATAATTATATAACCTGTATATATTATATGGCAAGCATCACTTCCGGTGAAATGTGATTGGCTGAGAAGCACTTTCAGCAGTCCATTATTTTCCCTAATGATATAGGCAGATCTAGAACAATTAACTTTATTAATCATAATTGACAGTCACAGTCCAGTCATATTTCATGCCAAGACATGTCACAGTTTCAAGGTGCCGGCAAGCTATCCGACCCACTAATTTGCCAAATCCCATTCCCAATAGCACATGCAATTGCTGGTGCAAATCCTATTCCCAGCGATTCCAATCCCATGAATGCATTTCGATCCCCACGTACTGAAAAAAAGAAAATCCCATAAGTTCCAATTCTAGCCCCTCAGATACTAACTTAGTTTTATTTTGATACCGGAATTTATAAAAATATCACAAAGCCTGCAAAACTATATATAGGCCACGTTGTACGTGAACAAATATTTCGAATCATGTGAATGATATCAGTTCAAGGTTAAATGTTGCAAGTTAGAGCATATTAAGTGTTAGTGTATTTGGGAAATCGGCAAAAGTAGACTAATGACGTACCTGGGCAACTATGTTGTGCCTCCTGTTCAAGACATGTGAGTGACATCAGTTCAAGGTTCAATGTTGCAAGTTACAGCATATTAAGCCTTCGGTAAATTACACAGTACGAAATGACAAGTTTAATCACCTTTAAATCCAAAAGTAGGTTAGTGACGACTTTAATCAAGTTTTCTTTACAGCTGCTGTAAAGCCGTCATTTGATACTCCTTTAACGTTGTGGTTTAAAGGTCGAGATGAAGTTGATCTCACCGCTTTATACTTTTTCAGGTACGTCCGAGGGAAGAGGAGGGGGATTAATGGAGAGGTGTTAATTGATTTACCTGAAATGCAGTAAGTTAGAAGTGAACTGATAAGCTGACGTCGACTAGTCCACAATAATTACACTCGTGTTTCCTTGTTCAATTGTGTATAGGGTGAATGAATGAAGTTTACTTGAGGTTGATATATAAAGAGGACGACTTATGTTTTTTATCTGAAGGAGAAGTTGCAATAGGCTAATTTGAAACGGGGACTTATTTCAGAGGAGGACTCAACAGGGACATACGGTAAGCTATTACTAGTTGATTTAGTTCACACTTAGCACACTTTGAGATCAATCCAATGAAATTGAGGAATGCGAGATCAAGGAATGAATACATATTGACACTGAAGATATATGGACAGAAACAATTTGTAAATTTATATGGTTATATTTCGACTATCCCATTCAGCTGATTTCAGAATCATCAGACCATGACGAATCTCTAATAAATTGAAGTATATACTGTATAATATTAATCACCTAAATTTACATCTTCAGTTTAGTCCATGCCATATCTTGGGTCTGAGTTTCATTAACTGTTTTGGTTTTTCGGTTTTAATTTATTTATATATTATATTTTTTTAAATGTTGGCTGGTTCTGGCTTTCGGAAAATGTGTCCCCAAATCATTGCCAAAACATGCAGACGTTCACTATTTAGGTTTGGCTTATAGTTACTATTGAATTATACTTATTTATTTAACATTGCTAAGGAACATGGTACATATTTAATACATGCACAATCGGCAAATGGCAGGGTGCACGCTATATACAGCTTTCGCAACTTGAGCGGTCGTACTATATAGATTAAGATACGAACGAACTATAATTAAATTAATAATTAACACGATATATTTCACAGGACAGATTACAAAACTACGTCGTAACTTTTTTAAAGCTAATTGATAGCATGCACTTGAAAAGTCTATTTTTGACCGATTTAATTTAAGCTATATATAGTGTTATTGCCTGTCAAATCCCTTGGCAGTACATTCCACAATCTATATAGCCTATCTGTTTAAAAAGGATGTGGCTCAGTTAAACCTTTGCGAGCTAGTCCGGTTCAGTAAGGCTGGGAATCAAACACCAGTTGGCAGATGTCAAAAATACAAGTTGAAATATCGGCTGCACAGACGCCTTCCCCCGCAATTCTGAGGAGTTCTCAAAATAGGCTCTAGCGACTTTTTCCTTTGGCTTTGTCAGTATCGCTTCTGCTGACCTGCATGATAAGCGATGTCGACAAAGTTAAAAGTCGCTTCTAGCGAAGAAGTTCGCCGGTGGAAAACAGGCTTAAACCATGTGCTGTTTTATATATCTAAGGGGAAAAAGTGAAAGTGCAGATCTGCTGAATTGGGAAGGACGCAGCAAATACAAAAACAAAAACAACAAATTTCAATCTTAAAATTTTATTTCATCGCTACACAGTGTTTCACATACAGCGTACGAATCATCGTACGCTGTACGTGAAACACTGTGTAGCGATGAAATAAAATTTTAAGATTGAAATTTGTTGTTTTTGTTTATATATATATATATATATATATATATATATATATATAT
>CACRXK020012118.1:0-15495 GCA_902702795.2 Paramuricea clavata
AAATTGTTCGTGGATCTAAAGCAGAATGCCCAAATGTAGGAGATGTTGTCATTGTTAAGGGAGAAAACAAGAATAGAAATACCTGGAAACTGGGAAAGATCGTCCGACTTATTACCGGCAGAGACGGAGTGGTGCGAGGCGTAGAGTTACAAACGGGGAATGGAAGACTGGAGCGACCGTTGCAACTAATTTACCCTTTGGAACTTCATTGCGACCAAGAGGCTGTCGAACGGGAAACTCCACCACTTAATGCACAAGCGAAAGAATTCAGACCTAAAAGGAAAGCGGCAGAGAATGCAGCAGCGAAGATCAATAAAGTACTTGCGGAGGAAGAGGAGACGGTGATAGATTGAACGATAGATTGAACGAGAGATTTTGAACAAGAGATTGGGACATTAGTTCCTTTTGTTGCATACATCTCATTAGAAAAGATGTATGGGGGGAGTGTGTCGGAACTAATGTAAACATTAACAGCAGACGCTATACTAATCAACTAACATAAATAATATAGTTCATGTTTATTATACTAACCTAAGTACTAATTCACTGTGATTTAATTTGTGATTTAAACTGTGATTTGCTGTGTTTCTTATTATTATTGTCTGGGCGACGGGCAGTAGTTTCCTACAGCCTGAGCCTGAGTTGTGAGGAGAATGTCCTTGGCATATTTGTAATGACTGTTGGCACAGAAATTTCGAGTATTGAGAAATGTCATCTTGGTTACACCTGACAAAGCTACATCTATTATTATTTTGGCTATTATATTGCTACATCAGGGCTGGATTATGATTGCAATCTCGGATTCAGGCGCGGACCCGTCACCCCCACTCCCTACAATGTACCAATACAAGTCAGTTAACTAACTTTATAGCGCCCTGGGCGAAGGTACTAATTCCCGTGGCGAGGGTACTAATTCTGCTCGGCTATTTACACCCGCGGAGAAAGGAAAGCATCAGCGAAATCTAAAGTTCATCAAGAATCGCGGTGGCATGGCTATGCATGGGTGGTCATCTCACTGATCTCAAAAATATAGCTGTTTGCCAGGAGTGAAGTAAGCAAAAATTTAAAAAATATGCATGACAGAAAGCTTGAGACATCTTTTCACACAATAAGTGGTAAATCACCTTTTTCAAATTTTAAAGAAACGATAAGTATGAGAAATCCTGAAGTATAGGGTAAAGTTTGTTTTTTGTTGTTTATGTATGATTCTGCTGTCCAATTTTCGCCTGTGAAGGCCTTGATACGAAAGCCCTGGGAACGAGGTTGGGCCTTGAACATGTACAGCTTTCCTTTTCATTCTATCCGGTATGTCAAAGTTTATTTGAATTAACTAGCTTGTTTTAAATTTTTATAAAAGCTAAAAAAAGCAGAAAATAATCTTCAAGAAGGATCCGTATGATAAATTTATTTCATTTCAAAGTACGAGTATTTTAAAGGCACAGTTCAGCCTTTTGAATGATGGTTTTCAGGTGCATTTCAGCCCTTTTAATTGAAAAAACTAAATAGGAAAATCAATTAAGCATAATTCAAAATCAGCAAACTTAATGTTTTTGACATTTTAAAAAACATTTTTATTGTTAAAAACGTTGAGTTTACTGATCTTGAATTATGCATAATTGATTTTCCTAGTTAGTTTTTTCAATTAAAAGGGCTGAAATTCGTCTTAAAAACCATCAGTCAAAAGGCTGAACTGTGCCTTTAAAATAAGTTGAAGAGTTCAAGAGTTTATCGGCAAAAAGCAGTTGTTAATAATTTCAATGCACATTTAAAAACGTCTTACGAAGCGTTTCGTGTTGAATTTTAATTACATTACAATAAAGCCCATAGAACGCAAAATAACATACTTACTTTATATATGTTAGACATAGATAGTTCTATGGTTAAAAGTGTAAAACATTAAAAAAAATAAAAAAGTTATTCAACAACAATAACAACTGAACAACGACAATTAACGACAATGATAATGCATGACAATAATGATAATAATAACAATGATAATAATGATAACGACAATAATGAAAAATGATAATGATAATAATGGAAACTTTATTAAATATTTTCTTTACATACATATACAATCGTAAATCTCTCTTATAAAGGTAACTTACAATTGGCTATTTGAATCACAACTATACTAAACTAAAATAACAAAACAAAATGCATGCAATATATATGTACAATGAGGTAAATCAAACAGTCAGTAAATGGTAAAAGTATCAAAGTAGAGCAGGTACCTGTGTGCTAAATAAGCAGTTGTTTTCATTTTCGTTGGAAAGTTATCATAACATTTTATTTAAAAATCTCAAAATGTTGTGTTTGTCTACAAAGTAACCTCCATGTTGCTATTTTGTTGTGTTTAAAATGCAGGGATATTTTTATTTTATATCTGCCATTGTTATAACTAGTGGTACAGCGTGTACATATTTCCACGGACGGTATAACAGTCATGTGAGGAGTGAGAACAACCCGCAGGCAAGAGACCACATTCATAAACCAGAGCATGATGTGCAAACAAATGGACATTCCAAGGATAATTATCATGAATTAAAGCATCCAAAGAATAATTATCATCAATTAAAGCATACTAAGAATAACTATCATCAACTAAAACATAAGGCTGAAAATTACCACGAATTAGACCATCTAAAGGGCAATTATCATAAACTAAAAAATAAAACAGATGATAATCATCCTTATTTAAAGCATCCAAAACATGATAATCAGTTAAGACATACAAAGGAAAAATCTCACGACCAAACTAAACTCTCAAAGGATAAAAACGGAACAGTGAACATCAAGGAAAATGAGACGAGGTATGATAAGCCAGAAATAAAATTTCCCAAGACATATCATGCGACAGGATTGTTAACATTGCCTTATGATGGCATTATGGAACCATTTGAGATTTGGTATGCTGAAGACTTGAACATGAGCAGGATTGACTATTATCATGGTGAGTAAGTTAGCTACGGGTCCACGAATGCGAATGACACCAGACATTATGGCGTGATTTATGGAGTCGCTTAACATGCATCCATGATTCATGTCACAATCAGCGTTTCCACTTGGAAGGAAATTTCCTTCCAGAAGGAAATTTCGGCCTTTGGAAGGAAATTTGGAAGGAAATAGCATTTGGAAAGAAATTGGGAGGAAATATTGTTATAAGGATGAAAATGAGAAGGAAATTCCACTTTATCTCCTAATTTCTAAGAATAAGGCAATTTTCATACAATTTTGTGCAAAAGAAGACTCTGAAAATGCCATTTCCAAAGGTCTAGAGACTCCATAGTTTCAAAATTTTCCGCTCGGCGCCAACCATGGTGGCGCCCGTGGGCCCCCCAAAGCGAGATCTCACGGATGGTTTTTTTCCAAAGTTGGCAACTATGTATCTAGGACAGGACCCCAGAATCGCTATATTGAAATAACAACCAAACCTCGTACCCAGAATACCCAGGGTATTATTTCTCAGACTCTACTTGGGGGGGGGGGGGTACTTAGCGTGGGTAGGAAAAACCCTAGGCCCTAGGGGTTTCTTGTGTGTATGTCCAGAGGAGAGATGCAAGAAACCAGTTATGGAATCTCTTTTCGCACCCACAGCAAGTAGACTCCAATTATTATGCTTTTTGTCCCCCTGGGCGAAGCGGATGAGCTGATTTTATCTGATATAAATTAATATAATGTGCTTCAATACAAGAGTTTAGATGTTAATTACCAGGTAAATCTGTCAATTTTGATAAAAATTTTGAAGGAAAAATGGAAGGATATTTAGAGATTTTTGGAAGGAAATTTTGTGGAAAAAAAGGAATTTCGGGTTATGGAGAAGGAGATTATTTTTTGGGAGTGGAAAACTGTCAGAAATACAAGATGACACTACTCGTACCCGTACACCGAAACCGGGGTATCTTAACCTCTCTATTATCGGTTTCCGGCGCGAGCTCGGGGCAAAATGTCCCAATTCCCCTCTTGGCGCCCCTGGCAGTCAGAAGATAAAGAATAAAGTTATCAAGTATTTAATATAATTTTATTTAACAAATTCATCTCATGACAGGAGTGGACAAAACCTTCCAGAGAGGAGATTTAGAGGACTATGGTGCATATATTAAAGAAATACCGATACATAAAATAAAAGTTGGTGACAATAACAACCATTCGAAGTCATGTTGGTACGAACAGGGAGATAAATATGATGTTGTTAAACCTCAAAGTATTGTTCCTATGGATCTTAGTCACTACAAAGTACTGCATAACTTCATTTTCACCTTTCATTTTCATATTTTTCTTTTTCAACCATCAATATATCTGCATATCTGCATTAGTATCCAGTTTTTGATGTATATAGCTTCTTTGGGTACTCATAATGTAGAAAAATGGAAAAAAGTTTCTCGAACTCAAATTTTGTAAACCAGGGGGGGGGGGTGCCTTTTCCAACAAATTAAAAATGGCTTGCGCACGAAATTTAAAAGCTTTAATCATATTTTGAGTTGATAGATGGAACATTTGTTGGTGTTTTAATTACTGTACAAAAGTTCAGACAATTTGCTTTAGTTTAAGCCCTTTAACTATTCATTTTTCTCTAAAAAATTAGCCTTTCGCATGCTTAATTGTGCCTTTACCTAATTTGCATATTGCTGACATATGCAAATTAGCCAAAGGCATTAATTAGCATGCAAATGGTGATTTTTTAAGAAAAAATGTAAGTTTGCGTGAATGGTTAAAGGGCGTAAACTGAAGCAAATTGTCTGAAATTTTGTACAGTAATTAAACACTCAACAAAATTTCCATCTGTTAACTTAAATATGATTAAAGTTTTTAAATTTCGTGCGCAAGCCATTTTTAGTTTGTTGGAAAAGACACCCCCGTCCCCCTGGTTTACAAAATTTGAGTTCGAGAATTTTTGTTTCATTTTTCTACATTATAAGTACCCAAAGAAGCTATATACATCAAAAACTGGATACTAATAGCTGTTTTGCGAATTTAAGAGCAATTTCAAATCTGTGCAGTTTTTTTCTTATACACCCTGTATATTATATATATATATATATATATATATATATATATATGTATATATATATATATATATATAACTACAGACGGTACCGTTTCGGCCTTATGGGCCTCATGAGGAGGATGAAAGTAACTGCTATTTACAGTTACCTTTGATGCTTCACGATTGTGGGACATCAAAACCATGCCAGAGCGCTCAAACTGCAAGCAGTGAGCGTGCGCAATGCGTAAGCGACAATGGCTCATCCTGTAGAGCGCTCAATATGAACTAAAGTCCATAGAGCGATATCTAACTACAGACGGTACCGTTTCGGCCTTATGGGCCTCATCAGTGTAGTGCTGATGAGGAGGATGAAAGTAACTGCTATGTAAGAGTTAGATACCGAAAACGGAGGCTCTTAGTCAGATACAAACCCGAGGGGCCGTGCCCCGAGGGATTTATCTGACTAAGAGCCGACGTTTGAGGTATCTAACTAACTTAGTTCGTATATTTGTAAGGATTGACCCACAATGAAATTTACTTTATGATATGTATTGTTCTTTAAATGAGTTTGAATTACCATGGTTGTAATAAAAGCAAACAGGGCTTTCGCATTTGATATGCTTCAATTCTCGTGTCGCATTACTGTATACTATCAATGAGAAGTGATTAAATATTCGTTCACCAACAACAATTCCGATGAAATATGTTTGAAATAGCTCATACAACCGAGAAGCGCTAACGAAGATTTGTACGGGTTTGTCGAAGCAGAGATTCTCAAGTTGTTCTCAACAGGGTTTTATATATAGGATAAAAACCGAATGGGAGGTCTTTCATTGGGAGGTCTTTCATTGGGAGGTCTTTCATTGGGAAGTCTTTCATTGGGAGGTCTTTCATTGGGAGGTCTTTCTTGAATTTCAATGAAAGACCGACCATGCATGAGGTTTTTATGTTGTTTATATCCATTTTCTATTGTCCTCGGGAGGTTGTGGTTGTGGGACGAAATAAGGTTGAACATGCGCATTAAACACGCTTTAATGTGGTTGAGCATGCGTAGTATATCATTTCGCGTCCCACAAGCGAAAGAGCAGATATTACTGTATAAATTGCTTGCAACAAGAAAGTTTGATGTTGGCACAGAATCGGAAGGTATAGCAGAAGCGTAAGTCAAGCAAGTATTTGTCCGTGTTTTTACAAGCGATTCGTCATCAATCACGCCATCCTGGCTAGTACAACCGGCACCTTTGTACCTACCAAAACCTGATAAAAACTTCCGGTTGTACTAGCCAGGATGACGTGGATTGGCGTGAGCGAGTTAAAATTTTCGTGGACGTAAAACAATAAGGGAAACGACTAGAGTTACGCTTCTGCTATACCTTCTTATTCTGTGATGTTGGTTCAGCTAGTCCTCGTGCACCGAATGATAAATACTCTACCCAAAGGTAGAGTTTGATGGGCTCTGAGGTACACGGCTGTTGTCTCTTTCTCGACTCAGAGACGTGCATCGTTTTCTAGTCGAAAAGGAGATGTGGGGTTTGAGTTTTGTTACAAATTCAAGGTATCTAACTCCATAGTGACCTCTAAAAGTGGTCACTATGGAGTTAGATACCTTGCATTTTTAATTAGGCATTCAATTCAATATATTCATCAACCCCGCTTTTCCCTGTGGAGATATCAAATCCCTCCCCTTGCTTTTAGATTCTTACCCAAATAATACCTTATTGAAAACAATAGATATCCGCACAAATATGAACTAATTACAGTTACCTTTGATGCCTCACGATTATGGGACATCAAAACCATGCCAGAGCGCTCAAACTGTAAGCAGCGAGCGTGCGCAATGCGTAAGCGACAATGGCTCATCCTGTAGAGCGCTCAATATGACCTAAAGGCCATAGAGCGCAGCCTAGTCCCAGTTGTTCTGAAGCAAGCGCGAGAAAAAAGTGGATGTAGTACGAGACTGGGACCTAGGTGTGACGTCACCGCTCAAGGTGCTTCAGAACGCCTAGCAGATTTCAGTATTTTTAATATGGCGGAAAATTTATATATACAAGTAACCTTTTAATTATAAATACGACAATGTTCGTTCATCATGTACATGTTCGATGTCTACATAACCAAATCAAACCGTATTAAAAATGTGCTCAACTAAAAGAAATTATATACAAATTTACGATACCGAGTTTGAGCAATTGTTGATGTTAATTATATACTCGCAAGTTGTGATCAACACTAGACCATACTGGTATACACAACTACGCTTTCTACTTGACAGGTTTAAATTGCTGAGATTGGAAATATTTGCCTGACATGACGGTGTTGTCAAAACATTTTTAGTCGGAGATAATAATGGCTATATATTTTAGTAAACACGAGTCATATTTAGACTGTTATTCCATTCTGACCGTATGGCAGCGAAACGTAGCCTATTTCATTGTTCCGACAGCATTAGAGCAAAACTAATGACTTAATTATAAATGCAAAGGAAATTTCCATAACATTTTCCATTTACAAATGAGGTATGCTTGGTAACCAGGCCAGGGACCACTTTTTTGAAATCAGGGACCATTTTACCGAAATCTGCTAGGCTCTCTCGCTGAAGCGTTTCGCACAGCACACCCAGGCATAAAACTTTTAAGACTTATTTAAATATATCAAAGCAGCGAATAGAGAGAGAGCCTGGGACTAGGCTGCATAGAGCGATATCTAACTACAGACGGTACCGTTTCGGCCTCATGGGCCTCATCAGTGTAGTGCTGATGAGGATGAAAGTAACTGCTATTTACAGTTACCTTTGATGCCTCACGATTGTGGGACATCAAAACCATGCCAGAGCGTTCAAACTGCAAGCAGTGAGCGTGCGCAATGCGTAAGCGATAATGGCTCATCCTGTAGAGCGCTCATATATTATATAAATATATATCCTAAGTTTTTGGTTTACGAAACACAAACATGCAGTGCTCAATACCATATAGATAGAGCGTAATATAGTTTTTCGTTTTACCTCAAAACAACCACAACAGTCTGTTTCATCCGTATAGGAATCATCAGGTGGTGAGTAATTTCGAAAATATAGGTTGCTTAAAAGAAACCTATCTTTTCGAAATTACTCACAACCTGATGATGATATTACTTGAATAAACATTTTGGGAAGTGGTCGAGAATTAGATAAAAACGGCCTGTTAAACTAATTTGATAACCGTTGCCATTTTATCGTAAATATTCGTTTCAATGAAGTGAAGTTTAAATTAAAATTGCTTATTGGATGGATGTGCTCTATAATTTTTGTTTTAAGGTCTTTGGGAATGCATGAAAATTAACTTATGAAGCGATTTTGATAAAAAGATTTATTCTAAATATTCAATGACGCGGGGGAATCAAATTCTAATGTTCCAAGAAAGAAACGTCGCGAGTTTTTTTTTTATAAATACGCCTCGTTTAACGAAGGACCAAAGAGTTTCAATATATTTAGAATACGTAAGGTAACTAAATGCTCGTTAGTCGTGAGGTTATACCAGCGGCGTTGGGCAGGTCTCTGAAAAAGAACGTGTACTTTCTGACTGTAGTGTGTCTAAACATAGGTTATTGCTGTATTAATGTTTGATAAGCCGTTTTTGGCTAATTCTCGACACTTTCAAAACGGTTACTCAAGTTTAAACGCAGTTCTCTCGGTCAATATTGCACGAAAATGCACAGGGCGTATATCAAAATTTATGTTAGACAATACTGAATGACTGAATGCAATGCACAGTGCTTGTTGGGCCATTGTAAAACCCAATTGGCTATCATGGAATCTTGTAACCTAAGTTGTATTGATTGATATAACTTAAAGTGTCCCTGTCACAAAATGAGAGTTTATATTTTCGAAATCTATGATACAAAATATACGGAAATTCGAAAACAGAATCGAAATTGCTCTTTTAGTGTAAAAGTTATTGCCGTTTAAACATTGAATTTGGCCTTGTGAAAAATCTGAAAACCGCGCAAAAGAGACTGGGACGAAACAATGCGTGTGACGTAATAGTAGGAACGTATCTAGCTCACTGATGTAGAAATACTATTGCATGTACTATCATAGAGGAGGCAATTGCGCAAATAACAGTCACGAAAATGACAAATTGCCGAATATATGTGTAGTAGGCGGTTGTTCTAATACCACAGATACAGAGAAAGGCATTTCACTTCATTTTATACCTTTTACTGGAGACGAGATACACGAAGCGAAAAGGAGACGGGTTGACTTCGTGCACCTTAAACGAGCAATATGAGATCCAAGGTGCAATTTTTATTCCAAATTCGTTATTGTAAAAAGAAACTGCAAATTGTAAAAGAAGCTGCTTCAATGCAGTCAGTCGATATGGCCATAGTCACGAAACTCGAAAGCGCGATAGATATTAATGGCCACAGTCAATGGATTTACCATGCGAAATATAAAATATCGCGACAATATATGAGTGAATATTGTCAAAATATTAAATATAGTGGATGAAAGCCAATTTCTTACGTATACAAGCAATGTGTACTGTTTGTATTTTAGATTAGACAGGTAAAGTAGAATTGTATAAGTGAAAATCGTTGTATTTGACCGCAGGGAAAACCCGTACAATATGCAGATTTTGTAACAAATTGTGGCATGAAACCTGATACACTGTGGGGATGTGTATAAAATGTATCACAAAGTATAATCCATTGAAGCAACTTAATGAAATAACTTAGTCATTGCCACAGTTGCTAGGAACATGCCTGGAACGAAAAACAAGTCAGAAAAATACTTGAACGCGCTGCAACACTTTGCACAAATTAACCCGCGCGCACGAAGTGCAGGAAAACATGAGATACAAATCTTAATCTTAAATTTCAGCCTCTTTAGCAAAATAATATTGTAATAAGTCATGAATATAGCAAATGTGCAGTTTCTATACGCAATACAGTATAATATTACTACGCTTATACAGTGTAATAGGTTTATTTATTGAAAAATAATTCTATAAGATCAAGAGCTGTCCTCTACAAATCCTACAAAGTCTTCATCAATAGCATGCAGCCTACAGGCATTATTTTCTCGTATGCGCAAAAATGTCTATTTCCTAGTTGTCCATAAACCATCTACACAAAGTTTCTATATGCTGTTCTCCTTCAGAATCTATAAATTAATAAATAAGTCTTTTTAATAAGTCGCTTACTGGCATATGGACACATGTAAATATATAATAATTCAATAATTGTACAGCATGTACCGCATATAAACTCTCAGTTACCGTACCGCATGCGTGTGTTCACTGATAGTAAACTCGGGTACGGTAAACTGTTTCTTAATTTCAATATGTTGATAAATAAAACTTTATTTTCCCATCTTCTGTGTTTGTTTGACGGTGTTCCTGCTTCTTTCTTGTTCGTAATTTCGTGGCTGCTGAACGGAGGGCTCACTTATCTAGTGATAAGCTGTTGAATTATACATGATGGCGCGACTTCATCTTGCATCACAAATCACAATGTTACTGTGTAGAGAATCGACGCACTCCTCAATTTCCATACAACATTGACACTCTTTAGCATAATTTACGAAGCAGTTCAATGCGACAATTGCCACGTTTACACCTGAAATATTATATTTTGTAATTTGAATACTGTGTATGTAGAAACACTGGCAAGTCACGAAACGCAAGGTCAAGTCACGCAACAAAATATTTACCATTTACTCAATTCTTCTGAACTATCAAGCCTTTGTTGTAGTTGCTTAAGACGTTCGTCGTGATTGCTTTTTTTCACGGTAACTTTTGAGCCAATCTTCGTCGGGCACTGGTTCATTAACATATCGACCAACGTCGTGCGCACGAATGATCGGCGCTGCTTGACTACGCTTCACTGGTGTTTTCATCAATTTCACTCGATTTCATACGGCTCAGGAATATAATTTCAGTCAGTCATCGCTTTGGTAACTGTTATTTTCCGTATCTGATCTCGACGAAGACATTTGTATCGAATTTTGACCAGCTTGATTGTGATTCTCACTTCTGATTTATATACTTTTGGCTTAGGCGAGTAGGCAATGTCTTCCTACTATGACGTATTAGTTACCAATTTCCCAGCTTCGCGGTTTTCAAAAACTTTTGCCGTTAAAATTTGAAATTTTCAAATTTCATTGCCTTATTACTCTGTGAAAACAAGCTCAATTTTAAATCTGTTTTGTATTTTCATAATCTACGTTTCAAGACGATTCCATTAATGTAAACTCTCATTTTGTGACAGGGGCACTTTAACATCAAGCAAGGGTTAGGTAGATCATCATGGTTCATGAAATGAGTGAATAAAATTATCAAGTGCAAAATGCTTTTCCCTACATTAAGTTAACTAGTGACACTTAATGAATGTAATCTTTTAGCAACAATATGTGCAGCGCATTATTATCTCTTTATATTAATTAATTAGAGAAAGTAATAAAATATTTAAGCTATGATATTTCCTTTCTCCTAGATTATTGGGGAAGAGTATAGATCTGGTACATTAACAATAAAACTAAGACGTCACGTCAAAACAGGAAAACTTAGAAACACATTCACGTTATGGGTATCAAAGGAAAAGCCACATCGACCAATCAGATTCGAGACCGAAGGTTTTGATTTACTACTTCTAGGATATTATGATCATTATTACTTGGACTATATTACTTTTAGTGATTGGTATTTTGATTACACGGTCATGGAGGTCCCTAAAGGTATGGAAATATTCAACATTCGAAACAAGTTTTATTATTTATGTGATAAATTTTGGGATTTTGCATCGCATCAAAATATCGTGTCGCAACCACTCCCACAAACGTCTACGACCACGCCTACATAGTTTCGCATGTTTACAATTCTAATAATATAAGCCAATCTAATTTTATAAAAATTGTTAGAAAGAACACGACTGGCTGTTTAAAAATTAGAATTGTAAACGTCCAAAATTATGTGGGAGTGGTATAGCGATACAAAATTTTGATGCAATGACATAGTTTGAGGTTCGTAGTATATGTCACAAGATATTAGGTATTTTTAATGTTTTTTATCTATCTATGGAATTAGTTTGGTTTCATCAGATCACCAATGAGATATTATGTTAGAGATTGATCATTCTATACCTTAACTTGTTATGCAATTAGTTGATAGTCTACACTCTACTCCAATTTCTAAACAGCGGCATACTTGGGCGTTAGAGATTGAGAAATCATTACGGTCTGCAGAATAGGTAGATCTACACCTATATGTAGTAAGGTAGAAAAATTTAATTGATTTTCACACATTTGCGGTATAAAAAAGTACTAATTATAAATTTTTATTATTCTCACATTAATTGAGGCTCCTGGTGTCACACAGAAGCATTACATGCAAAATCAAGATACTTTGTTAATCCTATGTCAGAGTTTGTTCATAAACCTCATGAAGTTGACAAACATCACAAACATATTGAGAAAGAGTTTAAAAAATATAAACATAAACATGGCAAATCTTATAAAGATGCTAAAGAACACTCGAAAAGAAGAAACATTTACAGGCACAATGCAAGGTAATTATTTACCAATATATATATATATATATATATATATATATATATATATATATATATATATATATATATATATATATATATATATATATATATATATATATAAAGCAAACAATGCATCAATATTTAAAACAAACTTACCTTCGTTAACATCGGCGCCTTTACTCCCTTCTTTTAGGGCCTTTTAGCAAATCTTTCGCCTTTATTTTATCAAAAAGCTTTTGAAATTTACAAAATCTTTGCAAAAATGAAATATATTTCCAAGAAATCATCAAATTCTGAAGAAATGTTTGCTATTTCGCTGTTGTCATACAGTCGTTATAATGCAAATTTTAAATTGGACCAATCAATGTTGGCTATTCATGACAGTCCGCTATATTATGAGATCAGTGAGGATGACCACCCAACGAAACACCAACGGTAACCCACACTCGCTATCATTGATGAACTTTAGACTTCGCTAATGCTTTCCTTTCCCCGAGGTTAAATAGCCGGGCGGAATTAGTACCCTCGCACGGCACTCGGCCGGCCGTTGGCTGGGGGAAAAGGATTATATGTACTTTAAATTTGTTTCTGTTTCAAGAAATTGACAAAAGTCATGTTGCATTTTCTGTTCAGATGCAAATTCCTACAGAACGTATTATTCCATTTTTTCTCATAAAGGTATATTCGTTCAAAAAATCGGGCAAGATTAAATTATACACTGGCCGTGAACCACTTAGCAGACCTTACACCTGAAGAATTTCGATCAATGGATGATCTTCTAAACGACAAAGATGAAGGAGTGTCGGAGTTTATGAAAGATCAATTTCCAAGTCTTGATGAAGTGCCTCTGGTGAACTATACTGAACCTAGCCAACCATTGCCAGAGAATCTGGATTGGCGAGAATATGGTACGTAATTGTGAACTGAGAATTTCTGCATTTATAATTGTTGAAATTTCACACGTGATTAATATGTGAAATTCCGAATTTTCACATATGATATTCGAATTTCACATATACTTTCATATGAAAATAATGGCTAATAATTAATTTTGTGTTGTGAAACTATTGTTTAATTCGCATGTGGAATTGGAACAGAGGTGTTAAAAGGGTGCTAAGTACGCTCGTATACTCAGGGCGTTCTCGTGAGGGCGCGCAGGAAACAACGTGAATGAAAGCTCATCAAACACTCGGGCATGTGGCGTCTAATGTGTAAGAATTAATTTACATTAATTCTAATACCATAAATAGAAAAATTGTATCGTAAATATAAAAAAAAGGCGTGCGTCATCTTGCTTATTCCGAAATTCTGCGAATTATTGCGTAATGCATGTGCTTGGAGTAAATTTCTCGCACGTGCTTATGAAAAGAAACGAGGCCAGTGGCGTAACGTTATATCAGGGGGCCCCCGGTTCAAAATTTTCGAAGGCCCCCTAATAGAAGTGCCAAAGGCACGAGTCGAGCACCGTATATGCACGAGTTTTCTAGGGGGTCCAGGGCATGCTCATCCGGAACATTTTTGAATCTAGACTCTCTGAAATGCCATTTCCTGGACTTTGGAGAGAGATTTTACAGAATTCTGATGGTCAGAAAACGACATTGTAACATATCAGAGGCCTGGCCAATGTTTTTGCTCTATCGCCTAAGCCTGGGGGCCCCCATTGGGGTTGGGGGCCCCCGGGTTCTCCCGGTCTGAGCCCATAGTAGTTACGCCACTGAACGAGGCCACAAGTTTCGCCGTGTGCAACATCATGTTGCCATGTGGAAACAGTGACGTCCAATGATTTAGAACGGAACATTTGTAGTTTTGGTAACCTCGTGATGGAATTAACTTCCAACACGTAATTATTATATTGAGTTAATATTTTGAAACAACAAAGTTAACGTAATATTTTTTCTAAAGGAGTTATCTCTCCAATAAGAGGACAATCAATGTGTGGATCATGTTGGGCGTTTTCCACAGCAGGAATGTTGGAAGGAGCTTATAAAATAGCTGTGAGTTTTCAAAAAATTAGTTTAATTTAAGTAAATAACTAATGATATGAAATATTATTATTCTGTCCAAAAATTTGAAATAAACTTATTTATCAGTTGACATTTGACTAAATAAGGGTCTATCTAAGAATTCGGCAGTAGAGAAGGGGTGCACCAAGGGAAAGGGACCTAACCAGAAGATGGTGAACCGGAAATGTGCGAACTTGTAGAGCGATATGGGACCACTCTTAGAACATTTTCCTATATAGTTTTTAGAACTTGGTTTCTTCCATTTTGGGACACAATTTCTTTGAGGTTTCAGTATAAAAGCAATGTTTGGTTACGGGGATATGAAAACTCTCTGAACTTTCTTATTTTTACTTTTTTGCTTATATATTAGACAAAAGGAAACTTCCATGCTGGGCCGAAATAATTTACTAGAGAGATCAACATGGATCCGGTGAGGTTTCTTGCATGGACCCGCCAGCTAAAATACTAAAAGAGGCATCATCCTTCATTGACTTTCATAGCTGATGTTAGGCATTATCCTTCATTGACTTTCATATCTTATGCGGTGGCGCAATCGTCAAAGCAAGCGCCTTTCACCTTTTAGATCGTGGGTTCGATTCTCGCTACGGACTCATGCATGACACTGGTGAAAAGAGTCAGTCAACGCTCTACCGAAAGTCGTGGGTTTTCTCCGGGTATTCCGGTTTCCTGCAACAGGGAATGTGACAGGGTGGGTTGGGATTATCCTCCTAACTGATCAAACATGGGCGATAGGCTTCGACTCGATCAGGTTGAGCTGTGTCCCTCGATCAGCTTAGCTCTCAGCTGCAAGTAAGGATGATTAGCACACCCCACTTACTTACTTACTTACTTACTTACTTACTTACTTACTTACTTACTTACTTACTTACTTACTTACTTACTTACTTACTTACTTACTTACTTACTTACTTACTTACTTACTTACTTACTTACTTACTTACTTACTTACTTACTTAC
>CACRXK020012120.1:0-15494 GCA_902702795.2 Paramuricea clavata
CTGTCAGGTCTACACCTGTCGGATTGAAACGCTAACGGAATGAAGAACAGCTGTGGACTGCAGATAAGCATGCTTCGCTTTGAGGGCCACAAGTTTGCCAATCTTTATAGTTGAAGGTGTTACCTTCCTGAAACAAAGTTTTTATCTTATCTTATCTTCACCTTCGGCTCAGTGAATATAGGCTTGTAATCACCTCGTCTTCGGCTACTAATTGTTAATTAATGAGTGTTTGAAATAATGAAATCTTATTCAAATATTCGCTTCTTGGTTAAAACTGAGCGCTATAGAGAGTTTGCACTCATTTCCCAGGGACCAACTCAACACTAAAAGCCATGGCGGCCATGTGACGTCATGTACAAACGCTCTATAAAGCCGGTTTTAGGGTGATTGCTAGATAGGATATACTTCAAAATAAGGTTTCCGTTTTCATAACGTAGAAAAAACTATACTAACGCAAAACTAAACCCTAACCTAACATTAACCCCAACCCTAACCTAACCCTAACCAAACTCTAACTTATTTTGAAAATTGATATAAAAACGGAAACCTTATTTTGAAGAAAACTATCTAGCAATTGCCTTTTCACTAGCGAATAGTTTCTCGTGCTTCAGTCCCTTGTCGGTATCACTTAATTATTACGTCAGCAAGACATGGGCAAAATGGATGTCGACAAAGGAAAAAGGTCGCTTCGCGCGAAAAAATTCGCTAGAAAACCGAAGAAATAAACTGATCCCTAACCCAATCCCTAAGACCCTAACCTCCTACAGTAGTCCTAGCCTAGGACTAGCCTACTACAGTAGTTCTATTTCGTGACTGCGTGACATGAGAATGAAATCTCTATATAAGCTTCTATATTAAGCCATAAGTTGATAAGGCTGTTATTTTTCAACGTGCATGGCTTTGCATAAAAATTTCATATATGCATATTAGATCGAGGATTGACACACTTGACACTTGTCTTTGATAAGTTTTTAATTATTTGAACTTATTTAATCCGTTTCCGGCTGGTCGTAATTGAGTATATATATATATATGTAGAAAGGGAAAATCCCATCTCAGTCATGCATATATAATACGTAATATGATATATTATATGCATAAATTATATGTCTTCTTGATCTGGTTTCTGACTCTGATCATGCATATATACATGCAGCTATTTCAATTAAGTTGTCCACGAGCAAAGCGGAAAAGTCGAATACGAGCGCGTAAGGCTGCTGGGAATCGCTAAAAATTTAATGAATTTTCATATTGTCTTTTACTATTATTGATAACAACTGGTACCTGCCCGAATGACGGCAATGATCCGAATTTAAGAGTTTCCGTAGTTTGGATCAGAATCATGGCCAGAAAAAGATTTGACTCTTCTACGTTTTTTTGCGTGAAAACTTCACTGAGTCGTCTAGGAAATAAAACTCTGACGAAAGAACTGACTACCTAGAAGAGGAGACTTGAGATATCTCTATACTACCAAAATGCTAGATTGGTTGCTAAATAAAATGAAAACAAAAGTTTAATGGTTGATTGTTTGATTCGCGGGCACAGGCAACGAATCTAGTAACATACAATACCTCATGTGCTATTATGTTACGCCTCGGCATGCGCTGACATCATGATTAAATAGACACTACAGAATTAAGGTTTTTCAAGGTTGCATATATAAATACACAATTACAGATGAATTATGAAAGATTCCTTTCATATAAAAGTATTTTTGAATTGTTTCACTGACAAACGTTTAGACTTGATTTGTACAATGGACAATGCTTTTTTTATCTTGCAATGTTATCCATATCGCGATCTCATTATAACGTCATTTTGGTAAGTTTGAATTGTATAGTATAACATCTTGACTATATACATGACAGTATATATATAATATTTATATTTTACTTCGATTCGTGGTAGATTTCTATCTATCTATCTATCTATCTATCTATCTATCTATCTATCTATCTATCTATCTATCTATCTATCTATCTATCTATCTATCTATCTAACTATATATATATATATATATATATATATATATATATATATATATATATATATATATATATATATATATATATATATATATATATATATATATATATATATATACGAGTAGGTTTGTGTACACAAATTGTGTATACGAAACGCAAAGAGTGCTCAATATCATAAAGATAGAGCAAATGTAGAATTTCGCTTACCTCAAAATTCCGCAACAGTCTGTTTCATCAGTAAAGAATCATCGCCTGATGATTATATATATATATATATATATATATATATATATATATATATATATATATATATATATATATATATATATATATATATATATATATATATATATATATATATAGATAGATAGATAGATAGATAGATAGATAGATAGATAGATAGATAGATAGATAGATAGATAGATAGATAGATAGATAGATAGATAGATAGATAGATAGATAGATAGATAGATAGATTCTGCCATACCAATTTTATGTACATAGACGATTATATAATTATAAATGCCACAAAAACTCTTAATTATGTCATTTTATTTGAACAGACTAATAATAGCAGTACGATACGTAATTTGCATGGTGATGGTCACATGAAATTTAAGTCATTTATTTAACCAGTCTGTTGGTTACTAAGGTCTGAAGGTCATTGACAAAAGTACACCGAAATAGTTTTTTTGACATATATGATATAAACAAGGACTAAATGTGTCATTAAAATTGGATGGAAATTAATGAAATTATGCCGGAAATTACAAGAGTGTTATGAGGTAAGATCTTTACAAGTCGCATAAAACAAACGATCGAACTTTTACAATAATGCACTAAAAGGTATAGATACTATAGACAGAACGTGATCTTCGAATGGAGTCGAAAGGCTGCATTCTTGCACGTGCGAGTGGCATGCACATGCGCATGTTAACGCATTCTTGCACGTGCGAGTGGCATGCACACACGCATGTTGGTAAACTCTGACGTAACTCATAATTTGAGTCGCAGTGGTACTTGGATATGACCGGACACAGAATATCCAGGCAGAATTACTTTAATACTTCAAATCAATAATCACTGATCTGACAGGTCTGTACAGATCAGTTTTCATTAATCGATCCGAACGCCATGACGTAATTATTCTGAAAATAATTCCAATTGTAGTTAATTACGCTGACACTCTTTCAATTTTATTGTCCTTTGGTTTTTGCATTTTGATTGTTAATTTCAATATTCAATGCATGGGTAGATTTCGAAAATATCAAACCTATACTAAACTAAAGCGGCCAAAATTCAGATGAGTTCAGTTTGTAAACTAAATAACGCCTGTATTCTAAAAGCTCACTCACACTCAAAGAGTGGCAGTGGAGGTTCAATCTGAGCTTCCCTTTAGTGTCAGTGCTGTTTTTGAATAGCTGGAGGGTTAGTGTCGTACCGTACTATGTGACTACTCACCCTCCAGCTATTCAAAAACAGCCACTGACACTCAAGAGAAGCTCAGATTGAACCTCCACTCATTGAGTGTGAGTGAGCCTTTAGAACTGACAGGCGTAAGTGTCTTTGAAAATATCCCATGTAAGAGTCTTTGAAAATATCCTTTTGAAAGTAAGCACATGCGCTTATAAGCGGATATTTACAATTTTTCGAATACAAACACATTGATAACCTGACCCTCACCCAATTCCCCACCCTAACGGCTAACCCCTCCTAATCAGAGGCATCTAACCCCTGATGGGGCGTGTGTGAAAATGCAAGTTGCCAAGTGCGTAGCGAGCGTACCCAAACGAGGGAGGGTTTTCAATCGTCCAATACAAAGAACAACTATGGGGTTCGGCCGTCTGGGGATGGCTTCGGAAAAAGTTTCTGTTTTAGGGCGTCTGGGAAACGCCAATCCCCATGCATTTTAGACACGTTTTATGATATTCTGAAAGGACAGATTTGGTATATTTTATGTCATAGATGAAAGAATTACGAGATTACGCGCACCCCCCCATCTAGTTTCTCCTCAGTTGTGGAGACTATTACAAAATTGGTTTTGAAGAAAATTGGGGGCGGAGGGTCCGTCCATACCCCCATGTCAACGCCCACGCAAGTTGCAGCAAAAATAGACAAATTTGGCTAACGTTGTTTACATCGTTGCTAGCCAATTCACAACTTTCGATAACTCACATGCCTAGTGACTATTTATACATGCCTAGTGACTACAAATGTACCACTATAGGTATGGCCATTCGCTCATGTAGATATAAATTCTAATGATCAGTTTATACCTCAGTTACCTATGGGTCTGTAAACCTGAACTGAATAGTAACTAGGCACGTGAGTTACTGGTATCTGTCATCAGTTGTGAATTGGGTTCAATTACAGTAACGTTAACTAAATTTGTCCAGAATTTGTCTATAATTCGCTCGTATATCGGCGACAGTGAACAATTATGATCAACCCTATTGTTTTGTGAAGCCGGTTGCTAATGTTTTTGTTTACGGCCGATTCTGTGGGCAGGATAACTGAATCGCCTGCATATAAGCTGCGTGTGTGTATTATGTTGCAAAAGGCAGGGTATTTAGCTTAAAAATCAAGCCCTATTTGGGTATGAAAGCGCTAATTTTAGAAGTTTTATTTTGTAAACTTATTTTCCTATTGGGTTTCCGAAGAGTCTGGCCGCGCAAAAGTACTGGAACTACTCAAAATTATAAATCAACAAAGGTCAACAAAGATGTCCAAGAAAGTCAGGCGTTTACTAAAGAACATTAACTTTGCTGTTTTTGCTTAAAAATTTTACCATTCGGCTTGATTGCGCTGGGTATGAAGTATTCCTGTGCCAACAAGCTGAATATAGAGTCAATTGTGGCGGCAAATTCGCGTAACAGGTGAGCTAATTCGCGTCCTATGCTTGCGAAATATGTTGCCTAAATAATGGCGGTTTCTTAACGTTTGGAGCCTAAATGCATTCGCATTTAAATGTTTGTCTTCCGGCCTTAAAATATGTATTTTAATGATGTATTTTGGTGACAAGGAACCAAATTTTGAGACAGATTTTTGGAGTGCGTTTTGGGAAAACCCCTCTGCAAGGTGAACGCAAAAATTTGGAAACGGAGACGCCTTTAATATTATTACTACAATTAATATGTTTATACTTTCGACTCGCTTCAGCTGGTAGCTATAGGATTTATCGATCACGTTTGGACGTATTTTATACGTAGCTATTGTCTTCTAGATTTGGCTATAAGCCTATGTTTTGTTATAGTTTAGAGTAAATAAATCTAGTCGGTTCGTTCACTTTCGCTTTTAACGCGTCGTTGGATGATATTAAAGAACGGCTAACTGTTTTGAATTTCAAATATCTCAACAGGGTTCTTTGAATGAGTGCCTTATTGGCTTATTTGAATTTCAATATGTGTATAATATTTTAAATTCCTATTCCTGAAACCCACTCCATAAGGTTTTGTAAAGAAAATTCTATTGCTAGCCGTATGCAGTAGGATTATATATTTATTTCTCGTGGGAGCTTTGTCATATGAAGTCTTTACTTTCGACTTCCGTTTTGTTCTGGCACATACGTGTTATAAAGAAAATAGTTTCCTGTCACAAAGTAGAAGATGGTGTCCCTCAATTTCTTCCTAATTCACGACAAAATCATCCTCTGTTAACCAAAAAGTTCCAAGAAAAGAAGTTCCAAGAAAAGAAGTTTGATTCTAAATTCCCAGAGGGTATTGTTTTCTTAAATTCTAATTATTTCTTAGAAATACAATGCCTAATTTAGTATTCAGTTCGTCAAGAAATCTGGCACTGATGTTGTGGTTTAAGTGGCTTTATGTGCGTTCGGATGTTGCGTGTGTCTATGTATGTCGATTATAGTTCACATGTCCATATTTCTGCGAATTCTGAATGGCAGATATACGCATTAGAGAGAGCCAGTTTTCGACGAATATGGGCAAAGAAAAGATAATAAACAGACCGATATTTCTAAAGCTACTTCTGTTATCGTTCAAGTTGGATGAACTTGTATGTTACATGTATTTTGTCTTGGCTGGTGATTTGTGTATATGTACTGTATAGTACTGCTATATGTTCTCAGTAGTTCATCCGTGTAGTCTACCTTCTCACTAAGACAGATGGCTGGTCGTTGGTTAGGTAAGTGATCGTTGTTCATGGGCACCCATGTCAAATGTTAAGTACAAATTGTAAGTAAAATTGTAGTGATGTACCAATATGAAAATTTACAATATTCCGATATTAGATTCTGAGTTGTGGCCAATCATGCATTAATTTTGCATATACATTGATAATATCTTTGAGTATGGTTGCATATTGAGTTTACTAAGTTATGTTACATTTAATTGAAATCCATAATATATTGTAAATTTAAAAGAAGTTATATAACTTATTATTTGTAACTTATTATAATACAATATTGGTAATATCGGCAACAGAAATACAGATACCAATATTTTGAATTTGGGGCCGATATACCTATATCAGAGTGAGATATACGTTCTTGAGTGTGAGATATATCATAATTCCCAGACAGTGGTTATATATAACAATATATACATATATATATATATATATATATATATATATATATATATATATATATATATATATATATATATATATATATATATATATATATATATATATATATATATATATATATATATATATATATATATATATTAAGATGAAAATGTTCTAGAGTGTGTATTATATAATTTCCATACCCAGCGCAAGCAGAAAGATGTTGTCTGCCGCGGCTGGGTCTCGAACCCGCAACCTTCGAATTACTAGATCGACGCTCTACCTACTGAGCTACACGGTCAGATGGATTTAAGACTGGAAATTATGAAATATATAATGAATGTCATAAACATACTCTTTATATATATATATATATATATATATATATATATATATATATATATATATATACAATAACTACTAGAAAACATGATCTGTGTATAAAGCATTCAAAAAAGCTTTCATGTTGTTGGATTGTCTAATTTCAATTGACGAATTATACTTTCTATTGTAATTATTCAAGGTTAAAGTGTGTTAAAAATGTAAGATAAATCCTGAAATAGTTACAGTCTTACAGGATTAGAAACAAATTTTCCACTGCAGCGTATATGAATATTTTTGATGAAACTGTTCTGCTATAATTTAGGTATTTTTGAGTTAGTAGATTCATTTGGTATTCTAATTATTTTAATAATCGTGTATTTATTAATTTAGATATTCAATCAGTGCAATTGTCAGAATTAGTATGAAACATAAAATAATGTCTGTGAAAATTTTCTCCAAAAAATGTCATCCCCCCAAATTTCTGGGAACTGGGTTCCGATACTTACTCATTTTCCAATTGCAACCACAAATGGGCCACAATATTCCAAATGAGGTAAAATGCAGAGGGGAATTGATGCCATAAATGTGGCTACATTGCTTCAAAGCTTGTCACAGTAACCGCTAGAAACAGATCATACCTGTTGTTATGCAACTATTGAAATCCGCATAAAGATAATACGTTTCTGCCAACTGACTGTGCGTTGACAAGCCACAAGGTTTACTCAGCTTTTCAATCCATTATCACAGTTGGATTTTGCAACCCCCATAGTTTCATCTGTTGTTGTCATATGTGAATTTTCATTATTAATAGTTCCATGTATTGAAAATACAGTATGGAAATGGTGCCAGCTCAGCAATAAGGTTTTAAGGAAGTTAAGTTCTAATAAAAATCCAGGAATTGAATGTATTAAGGCAATATGGCATAGCCAGAATTCTCTGGAAATAGTTTCTGCTCACCTTGGAAATTTTATTGAAAGTTGAAATTTAAACTTCTGCTATAAACTCTAAATGAATCTAATTTAAATACTGATCGTGTCAGTGTAATGGCGCAAATCGTGATTTTCCAAGCTTACCGTTTGCGCTAATTATAGCCTATGGAAGGGAAGGTGAAACTCGTTAGTAATAATAACAATCAGCTTTATTACCACAAAATATAAAAGATTATTTACCTAGTTGATTAATGATTATTTAGTACGAATTCAGATAAACGTTACTCAGAATAACTTATAACAATATAACTCATAATCTATGTTAGTCTTGATTAATTAATGATTATTTAGTACGAATTTAGATAAACGTTACTAAGAATAACTTATAACAATATAACTCATTATCTATGTTAGTCACCGTCACGTGTGTATTGTATTTTTGCCAAATCCACCAATAGCAATTTCCAATTTACTCCGTTGTTCGAGTCACGGACAGGTAACTTTTTTAAACATTGCTATTGGTTAGTTGGGCAAAAATACAATACACACGTGACGGTGAAGGACCAGATTTATGAATAAACGTTCACTAACATAGATAATGAAGTAAAAAGCAAATTCCGAAAATGCAGGACATCTTGAGAATTCATTATATAATTCAAAACAAGACGCAGTTTGAGACTGTAAATTTTCGACTTTATTTCAAAGTCATCTTCAGACAGAATGAAATACAATACTTTACAACACATATATATATACAACGCAGAGAGAGAGCATCTGTCATGTGGGCGGAAAGAAGGATTATCCAAGCGAAGCGAAACATGATAGAGAAAATAGTAATAACTGAGAATGGATTATTTCGCTATATTTACAACAAAATATAGATAATATAGATAATGAGTTATTGTTAATATTGTTATTCTTCGACATGCTATGCACCAATAGTCGTCTAAAACCCAAGTTACCAAACATACACGTAACATGATATATTTGTGTTGTGTTATGTTCTAAAATGTATTAGTCATTCATGCCACATTATTTGCGGTGGAATAACACATTTAATTTTGTGTCACTATTTGTGTATATACTGTAATTTGATATGTGCTTGCGATCTGCGAGTACAAAGTATTCGTTGTCCGAAATACGCGCACTTCACGGAACATTTAAAAATACAATACTTTGCCTTTGGTCGTGAAATGACTGACATACTACCAGAGTACTAGTTTACACGCATAACACCTAGCGAACTTCGTAGCCACAGAATCGTTTAGCAAACAGTCCAAACTGTAAGAATGAAGAACTTTATTGTTTTCGATTACAGAATTCTTTGTTTGCACATGACATCACTACGTGTCATTAGGCGCCATCTTGGTTGATTTTAAAGTTTTGTCCAGCCGTTTATATCGGAATAGTTGAGTTACTTTAATATTTTTGGTTTGGTTTGAAAACATCTAACTTTCTCATATAACTTTCATTTATACGAGATTGTTACAGCGTAATAATAGCGTATATGAAGCCTGGTTTTTAAGCAGTTGCCTTCAAGCTTCGATAACGTAATTTCGAGCATAGGCAGATGACATCATTTGTGGCTATATAAAAAGAGAGAAGTAAAACCAATTTTCTAATTGCGTGGGTGGGATGGTTTGTGTGGGTTGTTCGGTGTTCCTCAGTTCGGTGTTGGTTGACCTTTTGGCTTTCGGCATAGTATCAAGTATCAAGATATAATTCTCCAGTCATTTCCCTTTATATAGAAACATGGACAGGATGTCTATGTCATATAAATGCTTGACTCGTACCACGAATAATGTTTCATGATTATAGTAAATTACTGCAATATCTTTAGTTTCTATTCCCTCGTCGAACGAAAAGGCATAGTTGTTATTTTTCAAATTTTTCCATTTGTGCCAAATTGTAATAAGTGCCAAGAATCCACATTTTTCACAGTGGCATGCCCAATTTGTGCTAAATTCATATCTGAATTCCGCAGTCGTTAAACATCCCAAATTTGTAGCATTCCAAGCTATTTTACAGATATTTGCCCGATATCATTTATGTTATTCGAATTATTTGGCTCTGCTTGACAACGTCGATGGCGATGCTGTAATATACAGTTAGCCGACAAACTACAGGTAACTGACACTAGTTTATAATATTAAGAACTTCGAAAACTAGATATGACAGCTCTAATTCTAATAGATTAGCAAGGTCAAGTACATATAAAACTTGCCAATATTTTCGAAATTGACAGCTTCTATGACTATGATAATAACTTTTTTGGGAAAAATTTCAACTTTAATATTATCCAGTCACACAACTCGACAACAAAATTGACAAAGACTTGTATGGCTGTGCTCTATAAAATGACTATAAAATTATATTAGTACCAGTACTTAGTCTTAGTAGGAAATTGCACTTGTTCTCGAAGACGAAGTATCAATGAAAAATCACACTTGTGTTTGGCGAAATATTTAAAAATATAATACCGCTCGTGCTACGCACTCGTGTATTTCATAGCTATGCCTATGTGCTAATTTTAATTCTAGTATATTCAAATTGTATTCGTTGTTATTCCCCTTCGTTTGAATGTAAATATTTGATCTGCAAGAGCGTCTCTGCTATAGACATAGTGATCAATTAGTGATAGATAGTATGAACACATGCCAATGTAATACCCGCGTTGCTATAGAAACTGCCACCTGTTTAATGCTGTGAAAATGACAAATCATCTGCAATGTTAATTACGAATACTAAAATATATAGCCTGTCTGTACTCTGTAGGCTTATGTTTAATTCCCACACTATAGTCACAAATAAGAACATTACGTGTTTTGTCTAATAATCGATTTTGTGGTGACTTCCCGCTACTAAAATTTAATGCGACGCTAATACATATATTTATTATATAGACTATAGTAGATATAACGAGCAATGAAAAATACTCGGGGAAAATACACCATTTCCCACCAATTGTATTGTGTTTACAATTGAGGTTTGTGAAAGTGACGAACGAAGACATTAAAGAATAAAGATTAAAGTCGTTTAGCAAGGAAAAAGAAAATGTAGATACAAATCGAAAAACGTTTTATGATATGAAGGTATTCCTTGAGTTTCTTGTCACTGAGTCTGAAAACGAGAGTGGAAAAATTAAGTAAATTAATCGTTTTAAAAATTAGTATGAATATAGTATGAATACCGCGTTTTGAACTTGTCATTTGAGTTATTCTAATTTTTGTCTTTGTTTTATATGACTATATAATAAAAAGAACATTGCACGGCGACGCGAAGATATGAAATAAAATCCCGCCGTGTGATATCCTCTGTATATATAAAGCAAGAAAGCAAAGAGCCGAAATTTTGTTCCTGACAATCGGCCAGTTTTCCACTCCATTGTCGGCGGCACTTATCATCAACCGCTGCTTATCACGTGGGCAAAACGTGGCAAAAACGATGCCAACATTGGCAACAACTTCGTGCGAAAAAAATCGACCGACTGAACGAATATTTTGAAAAACTATGGTTTCATGTTACTATTCTGACAAAAATTCAAAATGTGATTCGGATATGCAGAGTACGATGCCGATGGCAGATAGTCGATACAGTTAAATATTTTATTCACGGTAATGTTATATTTTGTTCGAAATTACGAGACGAAATTGTCATTGTACCTCGGATATATTCCAGGGGGTTACCCTATACGCAGGCTACGACCACATGTCAAAATTACAATATTGAAGTAAAATATATTCGGGATTCCCCTACCCCGGTAGGATTCCGCGCGTTATTGTTTAGCAACAACGCTATTTCTGTGCTAAACATTTTGAAAATAATAACTTTCAATGAACCTGTAAATAATAGTGCTTGTTATACGATGGGTTGTGTCGTTGTGTCGAGCTACTGCATTTAAATTACTGCTATCCATCCACGCATGTGGCATTACATCATGCTGACATATGATCTATGACGTAATTAATACTGCGCGTGTGAATTCCTCCTGACGCATGCAACTTCAAAAACAGCTAAGCAAAATTTATTTCTTTTGGTATGTGTATGCATAACCCATCGTGTGTGCTGAACAAGTAAGTTTGATTTTATTTCTATGTCAGAATTTAACTTTTGACTGGTATATTTTGCTTTCATTTTACTTGAAATTTCTTGCATTTACTTAAATTGAGCTATAGTTTTAACTTTTTAGCAATAAAACTTTAATCATTATAAATACTAGTATGTCATAGTATATGCATGTTGCAGGGTAGATTTTACCACTTGGCAAGTAGAATGGCGAGAGATAGAGAAAGTAAAATGCTAAATAGGATACATTGGGGTGCAATGCAACTTAATGGCTTAACAGGGCAAGTAGTTTGATAAACCCACTGAACGCCAGTACTCTGACCTTGACAAGTAAAATCGCAATTTCGCTGTGCAGTCGTGCAATCATGCTTGCCAAATGCTAATGCGGGAATTCATTCTCAAATTTCCGTTCAAACTGCATACAGTGAGCAATGAGAATTTTTTTGACCAAATGATAAACTTGTAAGACTGAAGAACAGTTTCATTCATTTGACATACATATCACAAGAGTATGGACACCATGATAGCGTTGTAATTATACTGATAAATCTATTTGATGACGTAACCTAGTGATGCATTCAACGTTTCAAGAATTCACCATATTTTTTGGTAGTCGTTTTTTCTGGGCGGATATCGGCTGATTGTAGACGACGATATTCTCTTTTTCACTCGCGAATATTGCGAAGCAACATCTGCGAGTCTCTGTGGTTACTTGAGTGCGGGGCAGTTAAACAGTGGGAAATGACCAGCCTGCTTTGCGTGCGCTGTTTGCCTGCGAATCTGGCCTTTCAGATCCAGAAACCGAGCTGGAGCACGACAAATGGCAAAATTCGCACGGTGCTCGTTTGCAAAAACAGCTGCGAACTGCTCTAATTCTTTCAGTCCCTTTCATTTGATCTCATCCGTGAGTCTGCCTCAACGGCCTTTGATTAATTAAGAGATTGCGAGCATATATAGCCACGAGCATGGCCTTGCGGGTGTTTCCGTTTGGGCGGAACCGATCACGTATCAAAATCACGTATATGCGATGAAAAAGGGGATGCATCTCGCATCCTGTCATTATTATCAGGCGAAGTGAACAAACTGTACAACGAATTTTTTTGATAAAATCTTGAATTGTCTTTGCCAGTGTAGGTATAGTGCCGATAGTATTGAGTAAAACTTCGGTTGATAGTGATTCAACTACCCAAACAAATACATGTCAAGGAAAGATTCGACGCTTCGAACCTTCGCCTTTCGTTGGTAAGTTAGTATATCCTTGTATTTGTCAGGTAGTTGCATCCCTATATCAACCGAAATTTTGAAAATGTTTGATACCGATATTTTCATGGACTAGTAGTCTGGTACGATGGGCCTTGTGCAGCGGGTTTCCGTCCAATCTCCAGGAATTTCAGTTACAATAGTGGACGTTCTATATGTTGTTTATATCATTATTACGCGAGTGTTCACCAAAAAATTTGAATCAATAGGATTAATTCCTCCTGAGATCGATAACATTTTTATATTTATCAACGTTTCGACTATATTTCAGTCATCATCTGAAATATAGTCGAAACGTAGATAAATATAAAAATGTTCTCGATCTTTGGAGTTACACTTGTTTTGTATTTTGTTAAAATAAAAATTCCTCCTGAGTTACAGCGTCTTGGATAATAAAAGTGCTGACGTCAGCATTATTTTCGAATGCCTTCAGAAACTGTGTTATACATAAAATTTAGTTAAAAATTATTGGTTAAGGTTACGACGGGACTTCAGACATACATTATCTGATATAAACAAGAATCTAAATATTTTGGCCCAAACTCACCTTTATTTTAGCATTTGATTTTTGGATAAATGCTTGGTGGTATAAAATGGCCAATTTTATACCACCAAGCGCTTATCCAAAAATCAAATACTAAATAAAGGCGAGTTTGAGCCAAAATGTTTAAATTCTTGTTTATATCATATACAAAGTCCCGTCTTAACCTTAACCAAGAATTTTAACTAAATTTTGTGTATAACACAGTTTCTGAAGGCGTTCGAAACCCTACGTTCGAAAATAATGCTGACGTCAGTACTTTTATTTTCCAAGACGCTGTAACTCAGGAGGAATTAATCCTATTGATTCAAAATTTTTGATGAACACTCGTAATAATGATATAAACAACATATAAAACGTCCAGTATTGTAACTGAAATTCCTGGAAATTGTATGGAAACCTGCATAAGGCCAATTGTATATATTTCACTCTTCTTTATTAAGGTCAACCTTCGTGCCAGAGGTTTTTCCACGTTCGCAGAGGGATCCCTCATTATCCCCCTGCGAGCGTGGAAGAAACTCTGGGACCCAGGGTTTGTCTAGGTTAGGGGAGGAAAATTTCCATTCGTTCGAAAGAGCTGACATCAGTGTATTTGTAGCTTTGAATTTTAAATCTATTTGCATGATGAGGTAGTCTTCTTTATATAGTAATACACCAACAATTTACCGATATTCTGATAATCACCTTATTGGCCAATAGCTAAATGCGAAAGCCGAAACTGATATTTTTGTTTTCAGTTATATAGACGGATTTGCTTATCACAACATCCAAGTGTTATGTCTACAAAATTTTCCCCCTTAACTGATATTTTCATTTTCATGTCGGTACTTCACTATATATAACCTTTTGAGCGTTAAATTCATTCAATTTTCTTCGCTGATAGAGTCTGTCTTTGCGTTTCTAGAATAATGCACTGTCTGCGAAAGCGTCCTGTGTAAATTGATATATAAACTTACGTGATGGATTTTGACCGATCTACATTGATTGAAGATGATTATACGCGGGATCTGTCTGAGAAGCATGAGCGTTTACTACAAGAGAAAAATGTTTTGGAGGAAAAAAAGCAGAAAGCTCACGAACTATGTAAGTGTTTATTTGATATTGAAGTGAAATTACAGTGCATAGGTATAGAATTTTAGGAATTGAAATTTGAAACTAATTAAAGTGTACTAGAGTGTATTAATACTGCATGAGTGAATACATCAGTTGTCAACTTGCATGTTAGACTAATTTTTTATCTAGGCCAAAAAAAGTAAATTCCCGTAAAGAACTTATTAAAATTAATTAGTAAAATTTCAAAATTCGTCGTTACGAAATGTAGTAAAATACGGAAAATATAGCCTTGCGAAGTTTGCATATTTTGTATATGTTTCTATTATACGTGCGGAAATTGTTACCATTTTTGAACCGAAAATAGTAACAATTTCCGCACGTAATACAAACATATACAAAATTTGCAAACTTTGCAAAACTATATTTCCCAAGCTTTACAACATTTCGGAACCAAATTTTGCAATTTTACTAATTTCATTATGTTCTTTTTAGCTGTGGTGTTTGATTCCCTTCTCTTTACTTAGATTAAAATTTAGTCTAACATGCAAGTTGTCCATTAATTACATCGAGCTTAGATGCTCTTTCTTAAATAGGATAAATATTTGCCATTGTTCACGCGTGGTTTACAAGGCAATAAACTTTATTTTAATTTTGTCTTGTTATTCAATCTCAGTCCAAAACTTGCAAGCCAAATCACAAGAAACGCGGCATTTGGAAGAAGAGCTTATACAACTGGCCAACCAGAACACGTCTTTCTCAGACAAATCTGGCGGATTAAGACATGTTGGCGGTACGGCTACTGGACCTAAT
>CACRXK020012121.1:0-15493 GCA_902702795.2 Paramuricea clavata
GGTTATCCTGCTCATATGTTTAATCTAGCCTCTCAAGTTTGATCTGCACGATTCTCCTCGTAAATATATGGCATGTTTTATGCCTGGAATTTCCTTATATGACTTATATAGCGTAGAGAATAGAGTATTCCGAGTATTCATAAAACAGTAGACAATGTGTAAAATAGTCTGACAGATTATTTTAAAATGTAACTTTATTTGAACATAAAAAACTACTCGACAGTTTCAAAAAGTACAAAATAAAACACAATGTGAAGATTAGCATCTTGAAACATAGATTAAGACGTGAATGAGTTGATGATATAAAAATGGCTCAAAAATTGTGCATGCATGCCCCCACCTGACTCTATATATTAATATTCAAAAACATCAACTATGGTGATAAAGGCTAACAGCTACAGATATTAACTCAAACAAAACCGACAAATTTACGCTATTCTTTGTTGCCTCAACTTATCAATATTTCCTACCCGTTAAATGAGCTAAATATTAAAGAAAATAGATTCCCAATTGAAACCTTCGATTGTGATGTACATGGATCAATTTGTTGCTAAACGCATCTAAGTGATATTTTATCATAACAAAATACGTATTATTATTTAAATTATTTCTAGCAGCTGAAATTTCAAGCAATATGTTATATGATTGATCATTGGCATTGCCGCTAGTGCGTAGGACATCAGTTGAAAAACATTGAACTATGACTAGTAAGCAGCATATTTCTCCCTGAAAGTTAGAGCTCGTAGCTGCACCTCTTCTAGAAAAGGAAATTGCAGTGCCAGTGCCCATGCAGTGGCAGGAGCAAAAACAAGGAAGTATTCTTCAAATATTGACCTTTTGTCTTTCGAGTTTTGAAACATTGCGGCGGAAAAAAATTGCTTACGTCAGAAAGCAAAAATATTTACAAAAATGTTTTTTCAGTTGAGGAAACAATGTCTCTTTGTTTGTTCACCATCGAGAAAAATGGCTAAGATTAAGAAACAACGCTTCCTGATTTGCCCACTTCGGCTTTTGAAGCAGGATTCTAAACTGAACAATGTTTCCCAGTTTGACAAGAAACCTTTGAGATGCCGTGGATTTGTCTGAACGTGTAGGTAAAAAAGTGCTCTAGTTTTCTCCCGAAATTTCAAAATTTAAGAAAACGTAGTAAAACTGTTCTCGTTGTTCGAGTTATAATCGTAACTCCGACCTTTGCTCCCGTCATTGTGTGCTCTACGAGACATTCTCTGTGATCCACTATCCCGGCGACCATTCCCCGCTACCGGAGGTCTGGGCAGACTACGGTTTTTGTTATATTCATCTAGATATTGGTCTAAGTAAGCCAGATCTGAAGTTGTTTCATAATCATTCGAAACTCGACGGTCTAACTCTTCATCACAAAATGCTGAATCAACTTGGTCGTCTGTTTTGGCTGACTCAGAATTACTCCCCTTGTTTCTCTCCAAAAGTTCGCTTTTTTCAAGTTCAACAGCTTCGCCCATGGTAGCGTCGTTAAAGCAAGCAGACTCATTTTTCTGCCGCCTTTTGTCCACGCATACACATGCAAGGACGGTAATTAAGACTATCACTGCACCCGCGGCAACACCGGTCATCACGCTTAGTAATGAATGCTTGGGTTTATCTAGAATAGAATTTAAACATTACGTCATTATACAACTTACGTCATTAAAGGGGCAGTGTCGCGGTTCTACTGCGCATCCAAAATATGCGCGAACTTGAAAAACTGTTTGCCAACAATTAATCAAGTTAGGAGTGGAATACGATATACTATTTATAATCCCTTCGTTATAGAGGACATCCTCGCTTTGTTTTAAAAATTGGAGGCTGCTGCATCTTTTCCAATCATGTAGCATTAATTTTAAACGTTTCTTTGCACCGTTTATTTTAGCCAATCAGCACCGTGACACCGCCACTTTAAATTAGAGGAGTTAAGTCATCTTATCTTCATAAGCTTTTAATGCATCCATGGATTGTAAAATAATGTTATTTTACAATCCATGATGCATCATAAGCGAGGGGCTGTGTTTATGACTGACATCTTATAAAATATCTTAAATGACACTGCTAAACGATAAAACAGCAATCTGATATCTTACAAATTACCAAATATATGACAATTGGCTTGAGTTTTCTATAACAAATCTCACCTAAAGATTAAGAACCTATAATAGGATCTCACCTTTCAAAAGAACCAACAAAACTAGCATGGAATGAAAAAACCCGTGGTTGGGATCTTTACTGCTCGCTTTCACGTTTGTCTCATTCGGCTTGATACTGTTTCCATCAAAAAATTTTCCATCAAAAATATTTACAATAGAATGAGTGGTAGAAAGTTCTTGTTCTGTTGTACTTGTAGAAACCGCTGATGTAGTCTGAGTAGGTAAACTTTGTGTTGTCGTTATCTTACGATAAGGAACAATTCTTACTACAAAATAACAGCAAAAGAGCATTTAAGTTGGTTTATTCTTACCTTCATAACATTATGCTGACGAACAAAACATGAGTATCAGTGAGAAGGATCACTGAAGCGAATGGACAAAAGCCTATTCAGGGTTCGTACAAGTCAGGAAGAATTTTCAAGGACTTTAACCCATTAAGCTGCAGAGCTTCCCCATTGACGAGTAAAATCGTCTGGCGTTAGACAAGTAAAAAAGGTAGGGTGCACTGGGAATCACTGCAGCCCAATGGGTTAACTAGAGACATTGTCTGATTTTTTGGTTAACCCAGTAAGCTGCAGAGCTTCCCCACTGACGAGTGAAATCGTCTGGCGTTAGACAAGTAAAAAGAATAAGTATAGGGCGCACTGCGGCTCAATACTGCTCATACCAGTAAACTCAATGACTAAAGGCTGAAAAGAAGGCGTTAAAAATCAGTAAAAAGTATATATATATATATATATATATATATATATATATATATATATATATATATATATATATATATATATATATATATATATATATATATATATACCAAATATGTATTTAGAATCATATATGAGTAGAGTGCTCGATATACCGAAGTATAGAGCTAATAAAGATAAAGATAAAATGAACCTGGTTTACTTCATAAGATTTATTCACTACAAACTTGTTTCGTATGACAAGCAATGCTTGCCACACTCATCAGGATGATGATGATGAGTGTGGCAAGCATTGCTTGTCATACGAAACAAGTTGTAGTGAATAAATCTTATGAAGTAAACCAGGTTAATTTTATCTTTATCTTTATCTTTATATATATATATATATATGTAAATATGCTCTGGTTTTCCATTGAGCACTTTACCAAAAGTTTTTATAACCAACGAAACCAAATCTTATATATATATATATATATATATATATATATATATATATATATATATATATATATATATATATATATATATATATATATATATATATATATATATATATATATATATATATATATATATATATATATATATATATATCCGTAACAATCACAACCATACATAACGGTTTTACTCACCACATTTGAAAATAACATCAATATATTTCAACACTCCAGGACATGGATCACCACCTAATTCGGCAGAACTTGCTTTCACGGAACAGAAATTTTTCTTATGACATTTGCTATAAATTATTTTCTTCGCCTTCGTGGAAATGCAATTTGGGATCTCATCAAAAGTTTGATTTGGTCGGGAACAAACTGTCCTGCTTGTTCGTCCAAAGTTTGCAGATAATATGTTTACCCGCTTTGATCTCGGGCAGTCGAGGTAAAGAAATCTCCCTTCACAAGCATGCTTTGCCCGTGAATCTGGTAAGGAGGAAAAAAAGTTAAGTCGGTTTACTGACGGTCAACAAATTCCAAACTAAATTAATTTTATCTATACTGTATGGATAAATAGAATAGATTTAATAGAATATATTTGCTCACAAAAAATATTTACAATGGGAATATAGTTAAAATACAATAATATAAAGGAGCTAGGGACCTTTTGAAATCCTGTTGGACTTTTTCTAAACTGTTCTGACTTCTCCCTAGAGGTCCATCAAGAATCATATCTTATTAATCCAGTGTTACTACAGGAGGAAACCTAAACTAAACTAAATTTTATGTATAAATACAACCGTTTAACAACTTATATTTGATGCTTTTCAATACACCTTTTACGACATGCTGAGCGCATTTCACGCAGATTAATCAAATACCGTCGACGTTTATTCAAAATATTTTTGCGCCGCGCTTCTTGCTGTGTTTGCGGAAAATGCGCACCGGTTAAGCTGCCTAAATATGCAGTATACTGCTGTTTAAGACGCATTATGGTGCCGATAGCACATTCTGGGCTCATCTTGAAGTATCAATTTCCTAAGGGAACAATTAACATAATTTGCAACCTTTTATATGAAGATTGATTGAAGTTAGTTTGAATATATTACAAAATATCTCATTTATATTTTCCATTGTGTGGTTATTTTTAACATTATAAAAGAAGAATCCATGACTCTCTTACAATAACTGATATATTCATACGATAAAATGTAACTAAATAAGCCTCAATTAATTGCATGCAGTTTGCATTGTATTGCCTATTGGGTTGAATTTCCGTCTTAAAATATTTCATATACGTGATTTAAAGGTCTTTAAACCAGGGCAATGTCTTTGTGATCTGCACTAATAGACCTGAGACCTCTTTATTTACGAACACTTTAATGTTGTACCAAAGTTTTAGTATCAGTATAGTACAAGATATATCGCGATCTTAAGACCGCCCAGTTTGTAAACATGAACACAGAAGTCAGAACGTTAAATTTCGCAAAGCGAAAAGAAGCATTTCTTAGCAAAACAATTTTCAAACTCTGCACGCAACCATTTTGTTTTTCTTGGCTCTTTCAACATTCATGTGAATTCCTTCAACAATCGAGTTCCCGACTTTTCATCACTTATCTCTTTACAAACACACGTCGCTTCTATTTTTGCACGAAAAATTCTCGGCGCCATAGCGCGGTATACTGCCCCCAACAGAAAACAATGCTAATGAGTAATGTGAACAATCCAATTGGTCGAAACGAAATCAAAGAATTCGTGCAACAATATTATGTCACAACTATTACTTGAACAGGATTGAATCAGTGAACTCAATATACTTGAAATCGATGTATTTATGTGTTAAAATACATCGAGTTTACTGGGTTGAATAGCTTTTTAATATATGTACAGTATTGGTTCATGAAAAACGCGCACGATCTAAAGCTTGGAAGAAGAATGCATTTTGGATGCGCTCTCTAATTACAGACCGCCATATTACAATATCGCGCGGTTTAAAGCGTTCTATTTGTGAATGGTGGTAATAGAAATGGAAATTAATTGCTCTCTAAAGTAGAAAAACATGTTCTGTAGAAACGCCTGATCATATTACATGCCGTTTGAACTACCACAAACGGTGTGTGTTTCTAGACCACTATAACCTACGCTGAGAAACAATATTTTGAAGTTTAGGCTCGCGAGAATCTACCACAAAGGGTATGTGTGGTAGATTCAAGTGTATTTGAATACAATTACCTAAGCTGAAATTCTGCTAGGTTGGTGTCCTACACTCAGCTTTGCAGAGTTTTCTTTCGTTAAATGCATTCGAGGCTTAAATACAGAATAGTTATACTTCAACAAAGCTTTTAAAAATGAGAAAATCCTGTCCGGTTTCAAGTCAAGGTCTTAAAATTTTAACCTGTGAAGTTTTTGCTTTCATCAAACAAATGTGCGTCTTGGCCTTTAGCCTTCTTCGATGATATATCCACTTGGAAAGAAAGATTTAGTTATTGTACGAGACGCAAAGCTTATAACACCGCGAAATGTCAAACAGTCTTGAGCATGACTATTCGTATACTGTATAGCATTTTTGCGATCATCAACAAAATGCGCACCTAGGCTTTTGGTCTTCTTGGAGAATTTAGCCACTGAAAAATATTTAGTTACTGTAACTGCACAAGTTAGAAATATCAAAGAGTATTTAGTCTTGTCAAATTAGTCTAAAGTCTAGCTAAAAACAACCAATTTACACTCAAATAGTAATCAATGATTACACATGTCTTCGTTTCTATAAACAAAATATTAGTACGTCTATAGCACGGTTTGAATGCCAAGCGAATGATGAATTTCTTGTTGATTTTCGATCAACAACTTTTGAGTTAGGTAAACCAAAGAATTTCGATTTAAAATCAAAGTCACAAAATGTTTTAAATGGACAAACAAGGCTCTACTAAACAAATAAGATCCCAACTTGCAAGCCAATGTTATTTTGTAAATATTACGATATTTTGCTGACTATTGAAAAATGTTTTGCTTCTAGCATCTTACCGTAACTGTGGACTAAGGTTACCAATAATCCCACAATAAAAACCAAGACAAATGCTTTCATTTTTCACTAAATTCTTCTCTCTTTGCAGTAAAGCGCGCGGTGCAACAGTCTCTATGACGTGCTGTGTGATCTTTGCGCCAGTGATATTCACTCAGTACTGAAAACGAAAGCTGATACCATCATATGGTAGACGTTAATTAAATCAAAATCTGACAGCACTTGTAAAATTGTAAGGTGTTAAACGATAAACACACGCATAAAATGCGCTCATATATCAAACTTTGTTTATGTTTACGCGACCACAAGGAAGTGCGCAGTTTTAGTGGAATTTGGTTTCTAACTTGAGTAGAATGTACAAAAAGCTTTACTCGGTATACAGTAAATATTAATGTACAAATCCGTACACTCGACCCAAGTGTCAAAATTCCATAAAAAAATTAGCACATTAGTAAGATTAGCATTAGCTAAAGGCAAACACAAACACATATACTTTACAGCCATATTTAAGGTTCTTATATATAGGACTTGCTTGACAACGGCGCCAGGTAATATAGGACGAGAAAGATTGAAGTGTTTTTGTAGATCTTTGTAGGATGTTTTTGATGTTAGGGTTTTTGAAAAACAGCACTTAAATAAGCATATACGAATTGTTTCATAATCATAATTGTCATACAATTTAGAAATTGTGGACAAATGTTTCAAGATTTAAATAAAACTGACTAAACAAGAGCTAAGTACATAACGAGGAACGCATGAATTTGTAAAACCAAAAGGCAAAACAGAATGCAAAGAGCGCGGTTGGCATTCTGCAAAGATCGCGGTTGGCTCCGTTTCAAAGTATCGAACATTTTTAACCTCCAACTAAAGTAAGTTAAGTAAAGCCGGCAATTATAGCATAATATTGCTTGTGAACAACACTAAGGGTCACGAAGGGGGTAAAAACGGCATGGGAGCCGGGATTTCACTAGGATAATGGCATTTGCACCTGTTTGCTGCTGACAATATAGGATTTTCAAAATTGCTGGGTCGGATGACTGGCATTCAGACACAATTTTTGGTTAAGAAAATGAGATTGAAATCCGCCCTTCAAAACCATCTGAATTTGAAGTAAGACCTAAAGGCCTGTTTACACTTGCAATTTTTACCGCGATTTCTAGTGCGATTTTCTCCTTCTGATGGATGTGAACGAGTAGATGAGTTACGAATGTTCGGAGTATATGTACCCTCATCTGAACATTCATAACTTATCCACTCGTTCACATCCATCAGAAGGAGAAAATCGCACCTCAAATCGCAGCAAAAATTGCAAGTGTAAACGAGCCTTAATTAAGGGTTCCTAGACAATTCTGCTGGTATATAGATAAGGGCCTCGTAATACCCCTAATACCCTGGTTGCCAGAGTTTCTCGTATCTTCCGTCCTTTCCTCGCTCATAGAAATTACATAATTTATAATACGGCTGCACAAAAACGTCTGGAACCAGAGTATGCCCCTAGGAGTCTCGCTCTGACCAAAACAATCATCTAGCGTGAGATGAATGAGAAAGATGCTTTGCTACTTCAAGTCTTAATGGACTAACGGATCTTTAAGTATGATTATGGACTCACCCGAGTCCAATATTGATCACATATTAGACTTCAACAAAACGCTATACAATCAAAAACATGACAAATCCAAGCAATATCCATGAAGGTAAGTCCTATGAGCACTTCTAGGGTAAATTCAGCGCAAAAATTTCATAAAATTTATACATTACATTGGGTTTGGCAAAATTTATACATTTCATTCCATTCTTTGGTTTGGCTCCGTAACTTTATACAACGAAAAAAAAATAGAAGAAGAAAAGCTAAAAAGCTCATAATGGCAAAATTGCAAACTCTTTATATTTCTACGTTGAATGAAAATCTGTCGCTCCACCCCCCACTTGAACACTCCTCCTTTATTTATCAACTTGCATCGATGTGCCAACTGAGAAATAAACTTAGATATGGACTCTCAGTGTTTCAAACTTAAGATAATTTTTCTACTATAACTTCGTACAGATTTTTGTGGTTTTACGATTTCAGCGGGGATTCGTGTTTTGCAAGTGTGAAAATTAATTATATCTTATCTCAAAGAATGTACTTCCGTTTGTACTTGACATTTTGGCTATTAAAAAAAAGTTCAAACTAAGTTCAACAAGGTGTATTTGTTTGCTCACAGACAGTATTTCCTTACACTGATAGGATTACAATATAGAAATACATCATTCAAGAAATATTCCAACGTGTCATTCTGAAATTGATGAAGATGAGTCGTTAAAACTGTACTAGATGAAGCTATATAAAGCTCAACAAGGCCCACGGGTATCTAAGTCGACAGTATACTATTTCCTTATATATAAGATTACAAGAATAATAGAATCCATCAATACCAGTCAATTTCAAGAAATATAGGAAAAACATATACTAGGAATAACTCATGCGAGATTCACGGTGTTATTTCGAAAATATTTCAACTGAACTATTTCAATATATCTGTATTGTTGACGAGGGTTGATACCGCCGATATTGTATACAAAAAACATCTACAAATTGTCAAGACATGCCATTCTCTTGAGTTAAGAACGGTGAGATGATGCGGACGTACCACATGCTTTTTAAAAGTGCATTTTTCTTGGGGGGGGGGGGGCAGTTGCTCATATCAGTATGTAAATCTAAAGCCGGTAAAGGTGACACAAATTGATAAACCCTTGCCAAACCAAAATCTTACTTGCCTGGTTTAAATTAATTCTGACAGATAAGAATTGGTATTTATGATATGAAAGATAGAATAGAGAGATATTTTCTACAGAGATTTTGGCGCTTTGCCATAAAAATAGCTGGTCCGCTATGCCCGCGTTTTAGGGAGTTGAATTGCGGCAGGTAAAGTGCGAACATGCGGGTTACTTTGTTTACAACGCATCCTGAAAAAATATAAAAATTTTAACTGAAATTCTGACAGAAAAAGAAGCACAATGAACCCATTATACATTGAATTCTATTGCGAAGGACTGTTATCAGTTACTTTTGAGTTAAACTAATCGAGCTATTTTATATTGTGTACTCATAAGAGTACTTTAATTAAGCAATGTTTCAAAAATATTTCAAACGACAGGAAGCGGATGACAAAACAACAGAGACAAATATAAACTCTACAAATTCCTACCTCAAATTTGCAGATGATCCTGAGAAGGCATGGAGCGTGGTAGGGTCATCTCAAGTATTCAAAGAAGTCAAAGTAGCCTGCAATGAACCTAAACAAGAAGGACATGTCAGAGTTGTATGTATTTCCGATACACATAATGTGCCAATGCTGGGTACTTTAGAAAATATTCCTCAAGGTGACATCCTCATACATGCAGGGGACTTCACAAAACGAGGCAAAATTCACGAAGTTGAAAAGTTTAACAAGTTTTTAGGTTCATTTGACCACCCGCATAAAGTGGTGATCGCGGGCAACCATGATATTGGTTTTCACGAAGAGTCAGCTCAAAGGTTGCATCATTTGAATTTTGTACCAGAGGCAGAAGTGAAGGCAGTTTTGACAGATTGTACATATCTACAGGACTCTGAAGTCGAGATATTAGGTTTGCGGATTTATGGCTCACCTTGGTAAGATATTCAATGCTCAGTGTCTTAAGTTGTGTTCATACTTCAAGTAGTGATGGCCGGGCGATACTCGGTATTCCATACCAGTGATATACCACAAACAGCGGTATCAGTTACTGACGTGGCATTGTTCGATACTTGCGCCCTGTTTTGGACAATTTGTTTAACTTACTTCAAAGTATCAGTATCGAATTCTGGTATCGCCCATCACTAACTTCAAGCCTCAATTGGCCAGGTTTTCCCTTCACTTATTAGCTGACAAATGTATAGTCGTCCAAAGCAAAACTAGGTCCGAGCATAGATGAGAGAGCCTGGGAATGAGATTGAACCAGGTCAACAACAGGACTGTTTGACCTTACCTGACTCTAGCAAACAGGTACTATGGTTTAATCCTCCCATGTAATATCACTGGCTCAATATGGGATGAACCTCTATGGAACACAGTTGATAGAGCTATCCTGTTAATATAGTTATAGTGTAGTTTTAGTTAATGATAATTACATAATAATAAACTCTACCTCAGGACACCAGTATTTTATGACTGGGCATTTCTCAAACATCGTGGTGATGCCATAAATGAAATCTGGAAGAAAATTCCAAAAGATGTTGATATTCTCGTCACACATGGTCCTCCTTTAGGTACGCCAAAAATAGTACTCACTGTTTGCCTTCTATAACTTTTCGTTCCTTGCATCTTCTTTTGGTTTAATTTATTTTCATCATTATAATCAAATGCCTTTCACTTTCGCATTCAATCTTCAATTCTACCATTCACAACTAACACAGTCTGCTGCCACAATACCCCCCCACCCACCCATGTTGAGGCAGCCTATTCTAAAGAAGACATTAAATGTGTGGGGTGTACCCCACACATGTAAGATCACTGCCTGGGTTTTCTGTCCATACATTGAACAGTGACATGAGTTCAGTAACCTCAGTTAAGCAAGCACTTAGAGAAGTAATGTTTTGGTGGCAAAAAAACTGTATGCAAACTCATGAAACTGGTTAGCCAAAAAAATCTTCCTGTAACTTTGACCCCTTGATACCCCCTTGAAAATCCATCTGCCCCACCTCTGAGAATCTATCCTCCATAAAATCCAAACCCTTGTATCTACCCTCGACATTAACAAACTGGTGCACATTACTTACACAGGTCGAGGTGATGTGGTAAATTTTGGCAAGACTCATGCAGGATGTGCAAACTTATTGGACATAGTACAGAATTATGTTAAACCTAGATATCATATCTTTGGACATATTCATGAAGGTTTGTGTACAATAGATCTTGCAATGTGGTTTTACTCATATGTACATATATAGTTTAAATGCTTGGTCCCCTATTCAATGTTACTATACTCTGTTGCGTTATCTAAAAATGTTGCTAGCAATGCACATAATAGCAAGTGAGGTCTTTTTAAATGCTTGGTTATTGTTCCATTTGATCTATGCTTACATTATCACAATGGGCATAAAATATACCAAGTTATATACCAAATCTATAGTATTCTTCTATTTCTTACACACATCCATTTCCACAGGTTTTGTAAGTTGCATAGCTGATCAGCTAACTCATGTTTATAATTGCTACTCTGAACATTTCTTCTGGGTATGTTTTAGGTTATGGTTGTTCATCAGATGGGAGAACAACTTTCATCAATGCCTCAACATGCAATCACCTGTATAGACCAGTTAATCAACCTGTTGTCTTTGATATTGAAGTCAATGACAGAACTTTGAAGAATGATGATTCTGAATAATATAATATAGGCTTGGTTTATTGAATTGAATTTATGTACTGTAAGCATGCTGGTAATATTGCACTCAATCACTGAACTTTGCAGACTGAGACTATGTTCACACTACACCGGATTGTTGTCTAAGATTGATGAGGCCGAAATTTGATCCCTGTGGTACTCCACCATCCAACACCTTAGCTATTTAAAGGGCAGTGTCACGGTGCTGATTGGCTTAAAATAAACGGCGCACAGGAACATTTAAAATTAATGCTACATGATCATCCTCGTTCGCAGGCAGCCAAGAAGCCCTGGGAACGAGGATGCTACAAGATTGGAAAAGATGCAGCAGCCTTCAATTTTTAAAACAAATCAAGGATGTCCTGCACAACGAAGGGATTATAAATAGTATATCGTATTTCACTCCTAACTTGATTAATTGTTGGCAGACGGTTTTTCAAGTTCGCGCATATTTTGGATGCGCGGTAGAACCGTGACACTGCCACTTTAAAGGCTTCAAACCCAACCTCCCAAAGCCTGGTTCCAACAGTCGTAAAGATTGAGTGAAGATCTTTCTCAACAGCTGAAATACAACAGTTTAACACTGATAATAGGCAGAGTGATTATAACTAGAGAATACTTATGATTTGTATGTGGTTTACAGGTATGAACTATTATAATCTAACCGTTGAATAAAAAATTGGGACTCAATCTTTATGACCGTTACGACCATATGGTTTAGCTAGAGTAATACGAGCAACAAAATTGCTGCAACGCATGTTAAGTAGAAATATTGACACATGTTGCTTCGTGATTTGTAACTTATGTGTAAACATTTTCAATTAACACGCGTAGAAATCAGATTTTGTTGCAAGTTGCAACAATTTTGTTCCTCGTATTACTCCAGCTTAAGAGATAGTGACGTTATTACTGGTCCCAGTCTTAGTTCTTCACAATGTTCTAGACCGTGTCCCTTTACAGTACAACACTTGAAATGTCTTTCTGTACTTGGGCAAACGCCACAGATAGATAAAGGTATTTACAGCGTAGTTTAACAATAATAACATATCACACACATTAAATATATACATAATGACGTCATGTGTTGTTTCTACGGTAACCACGTCCAAGACCCAGAAACAGACAGTAGAGAAAAGGACTCCAAGAAAAAAACCCACGGTAATGATAAATATTGTACAGAGAAAACGATTTTGATTTCGTAAACGAACTTCAACTGATTTTTGAGCAGCTTTTGAAATGGATGCGTCTATCTTGAGCGCCAAATGTCGTTTGCGTATACAGAATGTAATCAATGAATAACAAACTAGGGTTGCCACAATAAATATCCCGTATAACAATTTCGTTAGGACTTTATACACTTGTTCTTGGTGAAAATAAATCAAGAGAAAATAACGTATCCCGTTTAAAAGTATACTTGACACCCATGTCATGGCTAACCATTTGTAGCACACTTTTGCAGTCACATTGACTTTATGCCAAAGAGGAAACACAATCCCTAAACAACGTTCCAAAGCCAGGCAGAATATTGATGGGAAATTGACAAAAGCGAACACGTGATATACAAAGTAATTTAAGATCCTGAACGCCCCAGGTAAACCATTCATGCCGCCAAATTTTGTAAGCCAGAGCAGTGATTCTTCCATGAACATCAAGGAATTAAGGAGATCTGAAAGAGCTAGGTGGAAAATGAAATATGAAGTTGCATTACCGAAACATTTCAATGGATCTTTGAGCATTGCGAGGATCAACAAACCATTTGCCAAGATTGTGACTGTGGTCACTACCATATAATAAACGAAGCTCCAGGCTTTGATTTCCGCAAAGAAAATTGGGCCAAATTTTATCACGTCTTCATTGCTCCCGTTCATCTTTGCATTATAATTTATGTTCGATCAAGTCACGATTTAATAAAGTTGAGGACGAAGCAGGTGTTTTTAACGTTTATATTTGAAACACTTTTTATTAACATGAGACAAGTCATTTATATTTAATTAAAGATTGGGTTTAGTCCACACCAGGCATGTAGAACTGAAACTATCACAGGGTTTGTACTCATGTAGATATCATATACATTGTTAGTTCTATATTTTATTACAGTACAATACAAGAAATGTTTTCCTGTACTTTGGCAACCTCCAGATATACAGAAAAGGATTGATCGCCATGCTGATAAAAAGCAAAATATTGATGACATTAAACAGCATTTCTGTACCACTTGCAGAAATCATACCATTATGCACATGATGCTTGGAAAGTGTACCCACTATTAGAGGGATTATCCCAAATATGACTGCAGTGGCGTAGCCAGACCTTCATTTTTGGGGGGGCGAAGCGAACGCCGAAGGCGCGAGACCATCTAGGGGGGGCATGCACCCCCGTGAAAATTTTGAAATTTAGAGTCCCTGAAATGTGATTTCAAGCATTTTGGGGGTGAAATCTTGCAGAATTCCGAAGATTATAAAGTACATCGAAGACATAAATTTTCCCAGACATTTCTAATTTTCTACTCGGAATTAAATAAATTGGAACAGTCACCTTGAAAAACAGGAGGAGCCGGTCAGCGTCACTTTATTTCCCCTCTGTGATGCTTGGGGAAGAAAATCCCAATGTGATTTTGATCAGAAATGTTGCATTTAAACGATACAGAATAAGTCTGAGAAGAATATTCATGCTATGATAATGCATACATGTAAATCTACACTAAATCTATTCTTCTTCGAACCATATATTCACAACTGCTTTAACGAGATTTTACAAATCAAGTTCCTCCAGTATATCGTCGTTTTCCTCAGTCGAGACGTACTTAATCAAGTTTCAGCTTCGAGGATGTAACGTGTACCCCCTCCCCCCCATTTCTCTACGGATTTAGCCTTTTTCAGAGAATGTTTTTTTTTCGATTGGGGGGGCGACCGCCCCCCCCCCCTTGGCTACGCCACCGAATATGAGCACTAGGTTCACTAGAAGTACGGTGGTTATGAAACGCTTTTGATTTTTCAAACGAATCTTCAACATACGTGTTTCTGATTTTGAGTTTTCAGCTATGAACGACAACTTTTGTTTACGGGTTGAGATACAAGCCAAGATGTATACTAGGACTGTGCTGAGATAAAACATACATGGGAATCCACTAAATATGCCAGCAACAACAAACATATTGAGATGTAAAGCTGTAGAAATATCAGTCAGGATAAAACAGAAACTGTGTAGACCAGTTAATAAACCTGTTGTCTTTGACATTGAAGTCAATGACAGAACTTTGAAGAATGAAGATTCTGAATAATATAGACTTCCCTAGGCTTAGCTTATTGAGTTGACTGAGCTTATTGAGTTGACTGAGACTATGTTCACATTACACCGAAGAGAAATAATACCAGAATTTACTACACTGTTATACAGTTTGTTTACAAATTAAATTACACTCATGTAAACCCAAAATATTTCAAATAGAGCAAAGAAATTTAAACGAAAAGCATTCGAATTTATTGTTTTGAGACCTGCACAGAGACACAGAATAAGGTACACAGAAGGCCGACTTCTTCGTTTTTCCTATGATTTTCCTATGATTTTGGCGTAACTCGTGATTCGTCATCAAATGCTGACGCCATGGTCCTAGCCAGTGCGCGTTTGAGAGGCATTCACCCCCCTGATATTATTCAAAATGGTGGATGTCCAGGAGGGGAATGCCTCTCAAACCCGCACTGGCTAGGACCATGGCGTCAGCATTTTGATGATGAATCATGGCGTGGCAGCGTTACTCGAGTCGACCTTCTGTGTACCTTATTCTGT
>CACRXK020012122.1:1157-15490 GCA_902702795.2 Paramuricea clavata
GTCCAATGACTTTGAGAATTATGTCTAACCGCTTTTATTTTGTGGAAGTCTCTTGATCTCATTATACCCTCAGTGATGTCTGAAGAAATCCAAGGGAGAGAATTTCCACGAGTTCTCATACGTCTAAGGGGAGCGTGTCGATCAAGGACCTGGAGGTATAGTGATTTCCATACCTGCCAGCATACATTAGAATTGTCATGTTGGGCAATGTTCTCCCACGGCATCTGTGAAAGATCCGTAAGAAAATCATTGGCATTGAAATTTTTAAAGTTACGAATATGTTTAACCTTTTCCCGTGATTTGGGAGTACAATGTTTTCTAATAGCGAAAATCATACTGTGATCAGAAAGTCCAAGGTGTATGACACCAGACTTTGAAATATTTTCCTCTTTATTTGTCAGAATTAGATCAATTAGAGTTGCTGATGTTCCAGTAATCCTTGTGGGTTCATCAATAAGCTGAACGAACTGATAAATTGATGAAAGGAACTGTAGCTTGCGAGTATAAGACTCACAAGGAGATTTCAAGATATCACAGTTCAAATCACCCATAATTATTACCTCTCTATTTTCTATATCGCTATTTCTTAAAAAAGCCTCATATTCATCAAAAAGAGCAGATTGCAAGTTAGGAGCTCTATACCAAGTGCTTACTAAAAAGACTTATTGTGAGGTTTACTAATTTCAATGCATATCATTTCTAGTGAGTCAGTTACTAAGTCGTTTCGTTCAGAAAACGGTATAGAGTCACGAACATACAATAGTACTCCCCCACCAGATCTAGATCGGTCATGGCGAATGTGAAAGTAACCAGCGATTGCTATTTCACTGTCAGGCACCAAATGGTTTAATTTTGTCTCGTTTATAGCAAGAATATCAACTGGTATGTTTTGCATGACCAAGCGAAGCTGATCAATGTTTTTCAACAGGCTGTTAATGTTCAAGCACGCTAATCGTAAGCCTTTAGAAGACTCTAACTCATTAAATAAATTGTTAAAGTTACCTTGTATGGGGTCACACCGATTACCTATTTTGTTCGTTGTCTCCGAGAAGAGTACTGTCCGATACATTGAGTCCGATATTATTTCCTTCTGCGGGTGCGGGTGCCCTTGTCTGGAGGGACAATTATCTTTAACAGTTCTCCAAGTTTCAGAATTGCCGATCGCTGAAAATCCTCGTAGTTATGCCTTCGTTTACTTGGAGAGGTTGATGCACTGCCCCCCTTGAGAAATTTGATAAAATGGACTGCTAGAATAGCCGAGCCCTTCGCATTTAGATGAAGCTTACTTTCTTGATACAATAATAGAGAAAAAATATTACAACTAAGACTGTTAAATTGTTGTACAGGTTTTTTTTCCTTCAAGTATTCTATCTGACTCGGTCATCTTGACCGTATATATGTATGTAGGTTTGCTAAATAATGTTGAACAACATGCAAATAGCGATCATAACAACGGCTTTGACAACCCGGGATTAGCAACTGCTTATTTCTGTTGCGATATTTTTTATTTCTGTTTGGAAACTTATTGCTCAAAACAAGCCATCAAAATTAAAACGAATTTCAATTGCGTGTTGAAAATAAGAGAGAGACTCACAACGTTGCTACATGGTTGTAAGGCAAAAATTTTTCTACCGTACCGGGTTCGAACCGGCGACCTAAGGAATACTGATTTGGTAATAACTACAGTCCTTTGCTCTACCAACTGAGCTAACGGTAGGTTTTAAAACTAACTTCTACTTCATACTTTTATACATGCAAACTATGAGAAACCTCTTGTCGTTTTATTACAAATTTGTCAGAAACTAGTTGTGATGCTAATTGATCACCTGCCACATTTGGCCCAGGCCTGCCCGCGTTAATTGGTCGCGCTACCTGGCGTTATAGATTTTGCAAGCTCATTATAAAATCCGCCAGATTGTTAGCCGAACAAAGTGACGTCATAGATTTTGCATGCTAATTACTTCCGACACCTAAGTTTGCATACTAATTACTTCCGCCGCCAGAGTGGGGGTATCACTACTGGACTATTATATCAGTTGGTGTTATTCTGTGCGATAAGCGAATATTATTGGAAAGAGGGCTACCATACACGTTGAAATCACCAAATAAACAGCTTATGCACACATTTCTCCACTTCGTCGTAAGTTTACAGAGCAGATTTTATACCTTGGCACTGGTCTTTATCTTTGATATGAACATTTATTCCCCTAGTTTAAGGTTATTTAAGATTCATCCTGTCGTAAGTCTTCTACTAGCAACCAATCGACAATATTTCACTTTAGCGTTGTCTTTGCCGTTACGTTGGCTTCGCATTACTTTTGTTGTAAATACCTTGATCGCGTTAAATTAGTTATTCTTCAGGCCAGTGATATAGCCAAAAGCATTAACGTCCTTGTGCGATTTTGCAGATACATCGTTAGAACTGAGGATTTTAGAAGGCGTTATCTGTACCTTCTCAAAGTTGTAGACAAGATAGGCTATATTGTTTACGTGCAATACGCATAATTCAAAATATTCAGCAAAACCGGTCTTCTGTTAAAAGAAAGAATGGTTAATAGAAATTTGTCGTTTTGAGTGATATAATCGTGTGGCGTTATCGACCGTGTCGTTCAACAATGAAAAAAATTGTTGTGAAATTAGCGAATATGAAATAGCATTTTGTGAGAAAACTGCGGGTTTACGGCGCGGGACGTCTTCGGATTCGAACTCAGCGTGCTTGAAAGTGTTAATTCCCGTAAAAATATTTCAGTTCCAAGACATGCTTAATGAAAGTGAACGATATCAGGACGCAGCAAACGGCCTATACATGCATACATGTAGTAGGCTTAACGCAGCGATATAAGTGGAAGTATACTTACCACATTTTCCATCTGTGTCCCCCCCCCCCCTCCTCTATGGTTACTAAATTTATTCAAATACCTAGATTGCGGGTCAAAGAGATCGCGTGGTTAACGCACAACCTGCACAGCAGCTTGAAGGTATTCCCGTGCCGTGGTAATTTTAGAGGACACTGTCAATATACATTCGTTTCATTTTCTCAAATATAAAACCAGGTCACAGATTTTTCATATCAAGATCTTGAAATATTTTGACTGAAAGCAATGGCCTGTTGTCCACTATCTTGGATTAATTCTTAACGTCAACACTATGGTCTTGGTAAAGTCAGGAGTGCGATCAGTGAGTGTGATCCTCGATATCCGAGATGGTGGAGAGCACACTGTTGACTTATTAGTCAAAAAATTTCAAGGATCAAGCAAGTTATAAAAAAGTTGTAAAAAATTACTGATATATTGTCTGTGGCAAACAAGGCTTTTCTAAGAATTAATCAGTGCATGCATAATACCAGTGAATATCCTTGCACTATTCACCAACATTGAGATGAATAATTGTTTTATCATACACCATAACAGAATCAAAATGAGCAAAAAACAAAAATAATATAAAATTTGTATTACAGCTCGCGCAATAGTTGTAGCTAATTATAAATCTATAATTTACATGCAGTATTTAGAACCTTTTGGAAATTTATTCATTAGTTTAAAAATATACCTCTACACACTGTTAAACAAAATTTGTGGATTTTTGTGTTTGGCTGGAAATTTTCGCAGCTTCGTTTAGTAAAAAAAAATTGCTTGTCTGGGAAGACATTTTGTCTAAGAGATATCCGAAGTTGAGCAACTAATCAAATTGCTCGAAAAGCACTATCCTGCATGTACTTCCCAAGTATATGCTAATGCTGTTTATCTCATTCCAGTTGTCTCAATGCGTCCAGATGTGGTAACGAAAATTATCCCCGCTGACGGAGGTGTTATTGAAATTGATGGCTTCATATTAAAGACGGGTCCCGGATGTCGGGCTGAAGATACAAAGATCACATTGAAAAAACAGCCTGATAGGGATATTGCCATCAAGTCAATGCTCGACTTAGGTTTACTCAAAGTTGCCCCACGAGATGTTGAATTCCTCCCAAACGGCTTGAAATTCTTGAAACCAGCAGATCTCACAATCAGATTTAGAAACACCGTCTCCGATTCTAAACCTTTCATCCTACATGGTTCTTATAGACGCGACTACCAAAAAATCGTTTGGGAACCGGTAACTAATGGTATCGAAGTAAACAATGTGGAGGGGATTGTAAACGCAAAAATTAATGGTTTTTGTTTGTACTCACATATTTTGGCGAGGTGCGGAATGTTAGGGCCGATCGTTAGTCATCTCAATCACTCATTTACATGTTGTACATACGTCCTCTATCGCAGAAAACCAACGATGGATACATTAGATATTTCCGTGGTCATAATAAGTGAATTTGTCGATGATGATAAAGGAGAAGATATTAAACAATTAAAAAATCATCTTGACTTAGGTTACATTAAAGGAGAAAAAGGAGTGTTGAAACCTGTTCACACAGATCGCCGTCTCGAAATGAGTTTACATTTTCCTGGAGTTGAAAACTTTCCTTTTTCGTTCGGTGTAAATGAGTCTCTACTGGATTCTGTAGGTTTCGTTATCGATCATTTTCAAGAAATTGCAATAAAGAGTCCGGTAAGGGGTAAAGTGAAGATAAGTGAAGCACAACGAAGTGAAAAAAAGGAACTATTGTGGAGTATGAATATTTGTGAGACAAAAGAGCAGTTTGGAGTTAAAGAAGCTGAAGGTAATTTAAAATTTACCAGCCTTGTTTTGAAAAGTATGAGACATTGTATATCTTTTTTTCTTAGTTATTATGTCCGTTAACTTAGCAATTGAGTTCGGAAAACACACGTCAGATATTGCGTACTTTTCGAAACATGATTAACTGTGAAAGAGTTCTCCTTATTTGGGATCAGAATTTATCTTATCTGTCTTTACTTTTGTAAGTAAAAATTTCGAAATCCGTAATCCGGTCTGAGTTGGTCAGATCGCTGATCTGTTCAGTCATAATACATGGGTGTGCAGAAATACCAGATTTATTTCGAGTGTTGAACATGATATCTCACGAGTGAGCGCAGCGAACGAGTGAGATATCATGTTCAACACGAGAAATAAATCTGGTATTTCCAAACACCCATGTATTTTTCTGTTTATTATATAAAGGACAGTCCTTGAAAAGCGGTAATTTTTACAGATAAGCGATAATTGAAAAGAAATAATTTTCACATGTGCGATTATCATTAACCTAAGAACTTTCATTTTGAGCTTACAGTTGAATACTGTTTGCAATGCCTTTTAATTCCTAAGAGATTGCTTGCAACACACCTATTTAAATAATTGTTTTCAAACACCTTTATATACTAAAGCTAGAACTAAATCTCTTTCAATACTTTCATTTGCTTATTCAGAAAAAAAATTCCGTGGAATTTTTATGTATTACCGTCATTCTCAAACAATTGAATCGCTTGAATTCTTTCGATCAATCAATCATTATATATATAAACGAAGTTACATAATGTCAACGATGGATAGTAGCGAAGTAGTTGTAGTTCGCTACTGTAGCGAACTACAATTTTCAAGTAGCCTTTTGTTTTTTACTATACTTTTTTAAAACAGTAGCTTGTAGTTTAAAATTGTTAGCAACTTGATAGAATAGAATGATACTGACGACACGGCCGGTTTTCTTAAAATCAATAGTCAATAGACAATCACGACAATTAATAGTCAATTTGCGCTCCTGAACACTGCAGTGCTCACAAAAATGTTGCTTTGTGTTTACTGTTGCTGCTCGTAAGTCAATTTGTTACAGGTTACATTACAGCCCGAGTTAGTAGAATGCTCCAAATATAGTTAAACTAAAAATATATAGCGTAGCGAAATAGTTCGCTACATTTTTTAAGCAGTAGCTGTAGTCAGTAGCGAACTACGTTTGTTTAAAAGTAGCAGTAATTGTAACTGACTACATATTTTTGAAGTAGTTGCATGGACAGCTTGGAGCACATACATGTTTAGGATGTTTACTGTATTCTGTGACTGTGTCTGTGCTGCACAATGTTGACTCATCTATATGTATAAATCTCTTTTTGTAACTTGATCATTTCCCAAACCTTCTTTGCACATTTCAGGTCTCTTCATTTTAAGGCAGTTGACTTAGAAAGGATTGCAATATATGGGCGATCTATGTCTATTTCATATTAACGTGGAACGCATTGATCGTGTGTTGTAATCATTTTGTATTGTAGCTTTGTTAAACTTTGTAACCTGTTTCTATTGTTTTACAATGTCAATGTAATGTGTAGGTAGGACTTAATTTGGGACTCCTCAGTCCTGTTGTCTGTACCTTCAATCGTTTTGTTGATTGTAAAGTTTATAAATAATTGTAGATCTTGTAGAGAACTACAAAAATTTTGTATAGTCAACCCATGCACCTTGCATAATGTAACACATTGCCGTATATGTCAAAGAATATGTTATTTTGTATTGCATTGTATTGTATTATTGTATTTTTGCATGTTATTGTACTATACTATATTGATTTATACTCCACAGTGCTAACATATTTCTTATTTTTATTTCAGTACAATACTTAAACCCTGAACCAGAAGGTACAAACCCTGAACCAGAAGGTACATTAGACATCTTATCTGAATGGATATGTATGACACGATTCCTGGAAAATTTTTAATATTTTCAAATTCCATAGATCCTCTATTAAGCCCTCTCCCGCATGACGTTTTTATTTCAGTCACAGATATAGGTGGCTTAAAGAGAAGGATGTTTTGCTAAATTTCTTTCTCTCAAGATTTGTTTGAAAAGGGCAGACTTGATAAAAAGATTTAGGCTAATTATGATATTATGCACCATAGTGAATAGCCTTTGTTTTCCATTTCTAGTTGTGTATTCAAACACAAAACTCACAAAAGGAGAAATAACTCGAATGAGCCGCAAGGTTGAACTTGATTGGGACAACTTAGCAGGGCTCATGGATATTCCGTATTCTGATCGAGAGGAAATCAGAGTCGACTACCTGAATTATCCGGGCATTAGGTCGAAAGCCAAAAAAGTTTTCGAGCTTGTTAATGACAGCACGTTTTTCAATCGTCATATTCTTGTAAAATACTTCAAGGAACTGGGTCGGCACGATTTGGAAAAAGAAATGATTCCTGTCGAAGACCAGGTATTTCATGATGGAGAGCTTTCTTTGCCCCGTGATCCAAGTGTCATATATATACTGGAGCTGTTCCTCCCAATATTAAATGTTCTTCGTTATAAAAAATAACTACAGTCACTGCAGTGTTATGCGGTATTCTCTTTTTTCAATATCGTTTTCTAAGTATCACGCAATAACTTAGGCCTTTACTTAGAAATATGTAAAACAGTGAAGTAACTTGCTTCGTCTATGCTTCCTTGTTTATATAATTTTCATTTTGTTTAATAAAAAAGAGCATCGGTTACCATGGTTTGGTAAAAGTTGGTTTCTTTTTCTGGATAGAACGTTTCATACGATCATCTACGTTCCATTTACTCCTTTTCCATGTTTTAGAGCATTTTAAAATTCTCTTATGAGTTCTGGCGAGGAAGAGGAAATAATGTGCATGTTGATCCCGAACGGGAATTTCCGATCAAAATTTTTCGTCCTATTTTGCACAAATTCAAACCAGATGAATTTTTGTTGTTAATGGTAACTAACCAATGAACCTGATTGTTTCTCTCTAAACAGAATGGAAGTGATGAAGTAGAAACATCACCAACGCCACCTGTAATCGCCGAGGAAGATTTACTGCACACACCTCTCTCCCCACGTGAAATGTCCAGACTTGCCCGACGCATTGTGGTTGAGTGGAAACGCCTCGCTGATCTTATGGATATACCCGGAGCAGATACGGTTGATATTCAATATAACCTTATATACAATGATGATCGTTCTCGAGCCGAGAAAATTTTAGCCAGTTTCAACAACAAGGAAGACTTCTCTCGTGAAAAGCTGGCTCGCTGCTTAGAAGAACTCCAACAGTTGGACTTGATCGAACCAGTTCTCACAGGGGAGTGGAGAAAGTTATGAAAACCATCGAAGAATTATTGCCCGAAGAGGTTGATGGACCATGTACACTGATGGACATCGTTTTGAATTCATTGAGCCCATTTTGAAGCCAGGATATTTTTAATGAGATGGGATTTTAAAGTGTGTCAAAATTTCTGTAAATAAGATAACTTGGTGTTTAAATCAGCTACATGTCTTTACCATGTAGTTTAATTGTAAGACACAGCTTCCCGTATTCCGCTTATGTGTTCTAGAACGTTTTAAACACAACATAATGAGTCTAATGAGTTTGAGATATTGGTTTGATCTCATTAGTAATTTGATATTGTAATGACAGTAGATTTGTGGTAGTGCTGACACCAATATGATCACCATTGGTTTCATGATACGCACAGCAAACACTACAGTAGATCCACTAGCCCGGCAGACTTGCCATTCAGAGCAGTGTTGACCACAGTATAATTATTACCCGAATAGGTTGATAGGCCATATCGTAAGTCGTGGGTGCATGACGTCATGAATAATTATTATATAAACAATTTTCAAAATATTATTTTACAATCATAATCTAATTTTACTCTTTGGTCGAAGATTCCTCAAGATTTAAAGGAAACTGAATTTGTCTCTTCTTTTAAAAATATTATGATTACTCGTTGTGAACTGGATTGCATCTAACTACATTAGCATTAAATTTAAGAGTTTTAATGATTACATTGTTTTAAATACTCATTGATAATTCATAAACCTTGTGGCAAATCATGTCAGCCATAATATGTCACGTGGAGTGACTTTATACAGCATAATGGTTCATCCTAAGAAGTATTCTTTTGTAGTCGTATTTTAAGCTATTCAAAACACTCGCGTTGTCGTGTTTTATCAGACATAAAACGCTCGGCTGCGCCTCGCGTTTTATATCTCATAAAACACTCCTATACTCGTGTTTTAAATAGTACTTAAATAGTGTATCATCAATCTCTTGTTTTGTTTTGTATTTTGTATATTTAATATCTCTACTGTATTAGTCATATTTATGTATTGTAATTGGTTGCGATTAAACTAAACTATATATTTCTGTTTGAGTGACACCCCTCGTGGAAATCAGGCCAGCGTGGTTAAATTATATATAAAGTTTTACATACATACATACATTCCATGTATCCTTGGTATCTATGTACGTACGACTTTTTATTGATCATCAAATAACCTGGTTTTCAATATTGAATTACTGTACATCGTCGTAGCAGCCTTGGGATATTAAAGTCGTCCTAGTACATTCTTCTGAGTTGAGCCCATTTTGAAGCCAGAACTATAATAGTATTACCATTCAGACAAGCATTAGTATTACCTACGCCGCGATAAAAAGTTGTTTCCAAGTTTTATACTGAACCAACGTTGTGATTGGACAATTTTACGTTTCACGTGTCAAAGTAATGATGATACGGGAGCGTAACATTGCGTTTTGCAACGGTCAATTTCTCTTCCGTGTTGAATCAAGACAATTTCTGCAAACCGAAATTATAAAATACTCTTTGGCACTTCTGCTGTTTTTGTTAGTATTTTTGTTACATTTTTATTTTGTCAAACGATAGGCAAAATACTAGTTCTTGCAATTCTTGGGTTTCACTACGGCATTATGCAGTAAATCTGACGGGGGGTCAACCTCAAATGTATTGATGCTTATGCTGTACTGGAGTGCGGAGAAAATGATACGAAATTCCATGTATTCGCCACGTACCAAACACACAAGGCTAATACTTCCTTCGCCTTTCCCTTTGCCGCCTGCGCTCTTTCCCCCAGCGGCTACGCTCGTGTTCCAAGATCCGCCATGTAAAGTGTAGTGAAATGTTTCTCATCGTAATATTAAATCCTAAGAAAACTAAAGCCTCTGCGGAGGAGAGAGAGGCTATTTCATTGTAAAATTTTACAACAGTTTAGAATATGGTAAACTGCCGAATTAGAAAGAAAGTCTAATATTTATCCAGACTATAATAAGGACGGTGAAGCCACATTTCGAGTGGTCGCCAAGCATTTGAAACAAACATTGCAAGTTGAAGCAATTTCTGGCTTCGGCAAAGTTAACGCCCAAAGCAGTATTCTATACTAATTGCCTGATTGGTTCTACAGTGTAGATTTGAATGCAATGATGAACGCGTAGAATCATGAGGTAGACTGGTAATTGTTCCAGACTTTCACAGTTCTAACATTAACAAGGCAACTTTTCCGGCTGAAATAGGGATGTTTTGTACTTTGGAACAATGTAATCCAAAGATGAGCTGTTTCTATACTTCATTAGTTAATTTAACCACGACTTTATCAGCTAGAAACAAAACCAAAAAATAAAATTCTGCATTAAATCAATGGCATAGACTGCATAGAAGAACCTGGGGGCGTCAAACATGATGACAGGAACTGAAGAGGATCGCAAACATAGTGCTTAAAGTACCGTTGTCGCGTGATGGCTCTGTTTTCTTTCAACGGTATAATATCTGTGTGCACACAGGTTCCTGTGCGGTTTCACGTATAGCGAGGTTGAAGCGATAAAAATTGCCGGCTAAGGAAGTCAGGAAACCGAAGTTTTCCTGTAAAACGTGAATAACGGCAAGTCCATGTCGATATTTTACCGTTAAGTCGATCACGTTCGCTGAAAGCGCGAACTACAACTTGCATGCACTGTTTGAATAAAGTTTGTTTGTTTTGCATAACTCATGCATTTCGATTTACACACATAGGCCGGTTGAATGTTCAAAGGTGGATTAGTGCTAACCCTCGGAGTTAAGATTTACTAAACCCGGCGCTGTTTTAGTTTATGTACGTATTTCAATACGTCTATTTTTGTTTGTTTCAAAATGTCAGAGAAGTAAACTCCTATCGATCCAGACAAAATCTCTGAAGAAATATTTCCAAATCACAAATGTATCAGGACAAGCTGTCAGGAAGATTGCTTTGAATTTTAGGTTAACCTAGTGCTAAGCTAACTCAGCTTTGAGCTAAGTTAGCTTAGTGCTAAGCTAACTCAGCTAACTCGGCCCATGCATGCAGTTTGTTAATCTGTCATGTCATCCAACGTTCGTCCAAATACAACCAAATATGATCAGTTCCCAAATTGGCTGTCATCCAGTGTTATCCTATTATGATGATAATTAATAATCCTTAGGCCACACGGATCAAACGTCGCTCTCTTCATGGTTTAACAAAAATGTTATAAAATACATGGAAATAAATTACATATAAAACAAATTACAATAATTTCCATACGTTTCGGCGCATGAGAAGAGCACCGTTTGCTGTCGCCCCAGAGTCGCATAATGCGACAAGACCCGTCCCCCCAACGTCGCCTCAATTGTCTATGTCGTATACCTAAGTAATCCAATCTGCCAAAATTACATTAATAAACAAACGTCGCACAGTTGCATGTGTAGCACGTAATACAGAAAAGTTTCGTTGATAAAGCTAGACATGAATCCATATATATCCCGTTTTCGTTCTTCTGCCTTCGTTCAGAATGAATATTTAGGCAAACTTCGTTGTGAACGAAGGCAGAAGCATAAAGACGGGGTATAGTTTCATGTCTGTGTAGTTCAAAAAAAAGTTATCTCTGAGTAAAGATAAGGATTACGCCTGCCGCACACGAGAGAAACCTGCTCAGCTAACCGCCTCGCGTGGCGGTTAGCTCAACTATGCATTTTTATCGCACACGTTGGGAAAACTACTCAACATGAGCAACATTTGTTAACACAATCGTTTACATTTCTCTCCATTCGGTCGCCATTTTGACCAAAGTCACGTGAAGAAACTGTGGGTTCTCATTGGCTACTAGTTATATTCGAGCAGCTCAGCACTAAGCTCGCAACATCTGCAGACGTTTAGTAGATTTTTTCCTCGGCCAGGTGAAAAATATCAAACACGATAGACATTTTCCTCAAGGCTTCGAGAGATTAAATCCTCGCGAAAACTATCCGCACACGAGAGAAACATGAAAACTGACCCTCAAGCCAGCTATAGGTCAGCATAAGGCCAACTTAGACTAGACAACTTTTGCATATAAAACTGTCGCACGCAACCTGCTTACAACTTGAGTTTAAATCAAGCACACAGCTCGCTTACATGCATTGTTGTAGGTGAGTTGTACACTTGATTTACACAGTACAACTCAAGTTGTAAGCAGGTTGCATGCGACAGTTTTAGGCAAAAGTTGTGTAGTCTAAATCAGCCTAACAGTAGACATGAATCCATAACCGAACGACACTTTGAGCAACCACCAGTCACCCAAACTCAGTAAAGGCAAGATAATGTGCAGACGGGCAAAAAATGTCAAGTACGCCTTCGTTGTCTTGGTCATGCAAACTCTCTGTTTTGACGCGAGAACGAGAACTGCCGACATGGGACGTGCGCGCACGCATAGTTGCGTGGGTTCAAAACAAGTTAACAGTATAACTGCAATTACAATGCTGGCCAACCGAATTCTAATCAATTAAGGCGCGGAATGTTACGCTAGCTGGGTTTGGCCTGCACGTGATCAAAGCGGCGTTTGAACCAATGTTACTCCGACGTCTATAATACGACAGGTTCTCCGAACTTGTGTTACTATATTCTGCTTTTCTGACGGCATGTAGTAAAACATGGACTGGACTCATTAGTAAAACATGGACTGGACCCGATTAGTAAAACATGGACTCTATTAGTAAAACATGGACTCTATTAGTAAAACATGGACTCGATTAGTAAAACATGGACTCGATTAGTAAAACATGGACCCGATTAGTAAAACATGGACCCGATTAGTAAAACATGGACTCGATTAGTAAAACATGGACTCGATTAGTAAAACATGGACTCGATTAGTAAAACATGGACTCGATTAGTAAAACATGGACTCGATTAGTAAAACATGGACTCGATTAGTAAAACATGCCTAAATGTAGTTCCTTGTCTGTTTTTTTTTGTAAATTGTAATTTTAATAACATCAACTTTAGTGTACAAGAGATCTCATCGATATTTAACGTAAAGTTTCAAGAAGCATCGGCCATTGTAAGTAAATGTGGAATAAATACCAAATTATTTACCGACAGCTAGGTAATGCTATATAGATATAGATGATTTTTTGATTTTTATGTAAACAGAAACACCTTTGCTATTTAACACGTCCACATCGATTTATCCCAGGAGAAACGTAATTTGGACGCGGTTGCGTTGTGTACACGATATTCTTTATAAATACTGATATACTCGATAAAAGATTCTCCGACAATCGGCATGTTTCCTGCAATACTAATTTACGAATTTTGGATTGATAGTGTCAGACATTCTGACCACCGGCAAACAATTGCCAATAGTTAAATATGAAGCATTTACATATTTGTTTGCGTGCGAACAACAGCCGATAAATAGATCTGGGGTCGGTTGTATAAATTAAACAAATCTATGAACTATTGGCTACAAGCAAACTAGACTTTTCTTTTCTGTCTAAACATAATAATAATGCATAAAACTACTCATTTAATTGATAAAATTAAGTTCAAGTACTTACAATATATGTATATTGAGAAGGAATGTTTTTAATTTTTTGCCTATACACCCTTTAAGCCAAGCGCATGTGATACAACCGACCTCTATTCAATTTCGTGTTAGGTTTGTAAGGTGGGGGGGTGGAGATGGGGTCATCAGGGAAACGTACATAATTAGGAAGTTCCTCCTGGAATAAATCGATACGCGACACTTTCAAAAATATCTTGCCCCCACAGACTCAAGAAATACGGCAGCTTAAAATATAACACAATGAAAAATTGTTTAAACTGTTTCAGGAAAAATTGGTCTGAATCATTCAGTGGAATAGCACATCATGCCTACCAAGAGTTCATGTTTTACTAAGGGGCCGAACATTTAACTTTTGAGGGGGGGGGGGGCGGGATTTAAAAAAAAAAATTCCTGCAAAGCTATTCTGAACAAAAAAAATACTTGCACTAACAAACTGGGGAAAAAAGTATCCTGCCCCAGTATTTGGTGCAGAGATCGATTTGACCAGTCCGAGAAGATCAGCTGGTTAAGTTTGATTTTCAGGGACTAGTGTAAGATTAATTCCCTGTTGGAAAACTCCTCAGAATGCTGGAAATAGCTTATCTGAGCTTTAAAAAATCCAAAATATTCTGGGGGGAGCATGAGTCTCGCACTCTCTAGAGTCTTGCACCCTCTAGAGTCTCGCACCTTCGGTGGTCGACTCAGTTGTCTCAGAGTCCTAGTTAAGCATGGCCTGAGCTGCTGCCCTATGACGTATACTTATTAGTTAAACCATGCATATATATGCTGTAGGTAGCTACAGTGATACAGACAGGGCTGTAGCGAGGAGGGGGGGGGGGGGTATTGGGGGGGGGTTAACCCCCC
>CACRXK020012123.1:0-15489 GCA_902702795.2 Paramuricea clavata
GGTTGCATATTTCAGTCGTGCATTGACCAAACGAGAACGTTCATATCCAACTTATGACAGAGAAGTGATGGCTATGCGAGACACGCTTAAGCATTTTCGGTATTATCTGTTAGGAGCACAAGTAGTGATGAGGATCGACCACAAACCTCTTCTAAAGATCCTGGAACAGAAAGATCCATTTGGACGAAGAGCGACATTGATGAGAGATATAGCAGAATTCGAACCACGCATAGAGTTTATTCGAGGGCAGGATAATCACATGGCAGATGCTCTTAGTCGGATCGGATGGAATGTCAAGTGGGAAGAGAGAGATGAGGATACTAGTAAAGTGGCTACTATTGGTGGCTCTCAAGACGAGATTGGTCCATGCAAGGATGTAAGGTTGGACATAAATGATTTCCAATTGCAGCAAGAACGTGATTCAACCCTTAAGCCACATATTTCCACTCACCGAAACGAACATGGTTTATTCACACGAGATCATAAGAAGCAAGTGTTACTTCCAGCATCGCTTGTTCCCACCATATTATCATTAGCTCATGACGAAACAGGGCACCAAGCTAGGAGCAGATAAAATGCTTGCAAGAATTGAACCTCATTATTGGTGGCCAAAGATGAAAGCAGAAGTAGAGAACTATGCAAAAACGTGCCAACGCTGTGCTGCTACTCTTGCCCAGGGACATAGAAAAGCACCCATTCATCAACGACCAAAAGAAGAGAAACCATTTGCGTTGATAGAAGTAGATCTCAAGGGTCCATTACCAAGAACGAAAGAGGGATTTGACAATATTGTTGTGATAACAGATCCATGTACAAAATATGCAGAGATGCATCCAATTCGAGGACAAACCAGCCAAGTTGTTTGTAAGACACTCATGGGTTGGATATCAAGATATGGTTTACCAAACAAAGTGCACTCTGACAATGGACCTTGTTTCATAAGCGAAACATTTGAACAGTTTTGCATAACCCAAAGCATTGAGCATACTTTCAGTCCACCCTATTGGCCACAAGGAAACGCGGGTGTAGAACGGATTAATCGTACGATGGGGGAAGCACTCACAAAATTGGTAGATAAACATCCCAACCGATGGTCTCAACACCTACCTGACGTACAACTAGCGTACAACACAGCAGTTCATACAAGTACAGGAGTTTCGCCGTACGAACTAGTTTTCAAGGAGCACCCGCGATCAAAATTCGAAATTATAACAGAGAAGATATCACCAGCAACGGTTAGAGAGAAAACGGAACGACTGCGCGAGACTGTTAGTGAGGTATTCCAAAAAGCACAAGAGTCCGATGCCAAGTTAGCGGAAAAACGCAGAGAACGGTACAACAGTAAAACTTCGTTTAAATCGTTGGGGGTGGGTCAACAAGTTTGGAAAAGAAATTTACGAGCAAAAACATTTGCAGATCGGTGGACGGGACCCTATGTCGTGGTAAAGCCGACGTCGGTAACCAAAACATCTTATGTAGTGAGAAGGAATAATGGAACTAAAGAAGAAATTGTCCATTACAATTACCTTAAACCTTATCAGATTCGACCTGTCAAGAAACCAAAGTCAAGGAATCCACAAAAGAAGAATGAGGTCGGACACCCAGCACTGGGTACCAGTGAGGACAGTGAATCTGACAGCAGAGAAGAGGAAATGCAACCAGAGAGAAGATATCCAGAAAGAATTCGAAGACCTCCAGAAAAATACACATAATACTTTTAAATGGGGAAGTGGTGTGATATATTGACATTTATAGTTACATTGAAATAGATACTCGTAAATAGCAAGCCTGTTTGCAGGCTATTAGGCATGGACCTTCGGGCTTAATAATTAACTTGAAGACTAAGACTATTATTGTACATGTGTTCGGAGTAATACAATATATAAATTTACACCGACAGTCAATGAGATTGTGTATTCGACAATATGAAAATGCTTTTTCAACAGGTTCTAGGCATCCAGCATTAACACAGCGCAGGGCCCGTAGCATTTTTTTCGCGCGGGGCCACTTGGCTTTTTCTGCCTGCTCCATAACATTAAAAAATTAATCCGTTTTAAATATTTTTGATAGCCTTTTTTTTTAAAGATGTAATTACAGTAACGTATTTGATATTATATCATATTAATGATATATGGCGGGCGGTCATGTAAAAAATCGCTGCGACTATTTGAGTTACTTTTATCTAGTTCTTCTCATTATAATCAATGAGCATTCTGAATTTAATGTCAATGGTCATTTACGTTTATTAGTGAAGACCGTTAGCGTCATTTTTAGTGCTGCTGAGGAAAATATATTTGATCGTAGCTCGGATTTGTGTGTAGCACATGCCGGCGTTCTATCTGTTCACCAGGAGTTGCTTCGAGTGTCATCTAACGATAAAGTTTTTACAGAGAAGAGTTGCGTATTATTCGAACTCGACTGCAACATTTAATCCATTGAAGAAGTCTATATTATTGAGCATGGATATCCATCCTAATCCTGGCCCTAATATAACTACAACGGTTCAACCTGATTTTGCAAGCGTCTCTCGTGTTCGATCATCTGGAACGTCCTTGCATAACAACAAGCTTCAGTGTAGTCTTGTTAATTGTCGTTCTATATGCAACAAGATTGATGAGTTTCACGGTCTGGTTTATGGCAATAACTTGGATATTATTGGCGTAACTGAGACATGGCTACGAGCAGATTATTATAACGAGGAAATATTGCCCTCCGATAACTATACAATCTATAGGAAGGATAGAGCTAATTACCGCAGAGGGGGTGGTGTTTTACTGGCCGTTAAAGCTGATATTCTCTCGTATAGGAGAATTGATCTTGAACCGACGGATTCAGAGATTCTTGTGTGTGAACTTTATCCTTTGAATCGAAGGAAATTTACAGTGTGTATCTGTTATCGTCCTCCTGATTGCAATTTGTTTTTCGACCATTTTGATATTCTATTAAACAACTTACGAGAAGCTTCGAACAGAATTTGCATAATCGGTGACTTTAATATGCCACATATAAATTGGAACACTGTCGTCAACATCACAAATTCTGCCAATGGGAATAGATTTTGTGACCTTATACAACTAAATTTTCTTACCCAAGTAGTTTGCGAACCAACTAGAAAGAGTAATGGCAGTCAGTCGACTTTAGACCTGGTTTTCAGTAATCATCCCGATGACATTTGCAACGTTAAAGTAGAGGCAAATCTTGTGACTTCTGATCATTCAGTAGTTAGCTTTGATATACTTACAAAAGTTCAACGCGTAAAAAAAATTAGTCGTAATGTTTACAATTTTAAAAAGGCGGATTTAGAAGGTCTTAAATTAGCATTACAATGTATCCCATGGGAAACCGCAATGTTTGAAGACGATATTGAAAGTAGTCTTGTCTGCTGGCAGGACCTAGTCCTTACATGCATTGATGAATATGTTCCCAAAATCATAATAAGAGATTCGAATAGACCTCCATGGATAGATGCTGAAGTAATGCATTTGATCAGGAAGAAGAATAGAGTCAGGCGCAAGGCTAAGTTGATTGATTCTCCATATCAGTGGGAAAAATTTAGAAATATTAGGCATCATGTTAAGAAGCTAATTAAATTTAACAAACGCAATTATTTAGATGAATTAGGTCATTCTTTAAAAACCAATCCAAAAAAATTCTGGTCTTATTACAAAACAATTACCAAATCTAACAGAATTCCTGGAAAAGTGTCATATGGATTAGTTCAGGCATCTAAGTTAAAAGATCAAGCTAATTTATTTAATGCCTTTTTTCACTCAGTGTTCAATCCTTCTGACTCTACCAATTTAATACAATTACCTGAGCTTAGTTATAATGTTGAACATGAATTATCCGAACTTGTGATTGATAGCAATGCTGTTTGTAGAGAGCTTAAATTACTCGATATTAACAAGGCATCATTAGGATTGCCTTCTAAAGTATTGCGTGAATGTGCTGACGAATTATCGCCCTCTCTATGCAAATTATTTAATATGTCATTGAGAAATGCCACTTTTCCCAATAAGTGGAAGGAAACTGACTTGGTTCCAATTCATAAATCTGAATCTAGGTCAGTGGTACCCAATTACAGAGGAATATCTCTTCTTGATATATTGTCTAAGTTGTTGGAGAGGCAAGTGTATAATGGGATGTTTGGTGTTATAGAACATTATCTATCCAAGTGGCAGTATGGGTTTCTTCCGGGAAGGTCTACTGTTTGTCAGTTAATAGAGGTAGTACATCAATTTGGTGAAGCACTTGAGAATAAACGCCAAATTGATGTTATATATCTAGATTTTATATATCTTTATCAAAAGCCTTTGATAAAGTTCCACATGTCAAACTCTTGCACAAACTTGAATCATTAGGTATTAGGGGATCTTTACTATCTTGGTTTAGATCTTACTTGACAGGAAGAAAACATAGAGTAGTAATTAATGGTGAGCAATCTGAATATTTACCAGTGACCTCGGGGGTGCCACAGGGATCAATTTTGGGGCCTTTGTTGTTCCTTATTTATATTAACGATATGCCTAATTGCATATCGGAGAAAACAAGCCTCCCACTTTTTGCCGATAATTCAAAGTGTTTCCGTTTGATTTTGGGACAGGAAGATGGTATTAGATTGCAGGATGATTTGAATAATGTGTTAGATTGGGCTCATACCTGGGGAATGGAATTTAATTATGCTAAGTGTAAGGTTTTAAGAATTGCGCGTATTAAGAAACCATATAATATAGATTATTTTCTTGGCGGTAAGAAATTGGAACGAGTTCTTGTCGAAAAAGATCTCGGTGTTCTAGTAACATATAATCTAAGCTGGAATAGCCATGCCGTTGATTGTATTACTTCCAAGGCTCATAAAATATTAAATCTTTTATACCGTACCTGTAAGGATATAAGTGATATTAGCGTAAAAAGAGAATTGTTTATAACTTGGGTTAGATCACGTTTGGAGTATGCCAGTCCTGTTTGGTCTCCTCATACCAAGAGAAATATTATATCAATTGACCATTTGCGTAATAGACTAAATTTTGATCTCAACAAAAATTTCATTACAGCTTGAAAGAGCATCACAAAATTAGTAATATTCCAAAGTTTCGTTACAAAATGTTGTAAAATGCGGAAAATATAGCCTTGCGAAATTTGCAATTTTCAGTAATTTTAGATTACAAACCGGAAATTGACAGCCTCGAAGGGTTTGGGGCTGTCAATTTCCCGTTTGTAATCTAAAATGACTGAAAATTGCAAATTTCGCAAGGCTATATTTTCCGCATTTTACAACATTTTTCAACGAAACTTTGGAATATTACTAATTTTGTGATGCTCCTTCAAGCTCTGATTAAATTTTTGTCTAAACATGTTTAGTTCAAAATTTAGTCTATTACGCAAATGGTCAATTGAACAGGTTCAAAGAAAAGCCACCAGGTTTATTGTAGGCAGAGATTTTAATTGCAATGACCGCCTTGTTAAATTGAATTTTATTCCTCTTGTGTATCGGAGAGAAATTAGTGATCTTGTATTTTTCTATAAGTGTTTTAAGGGTATGTATAATACCGATATCTTTCAGTACATATCCTTTCGTTCTTGCACTAGGCCACTCAGAGGCATTGACTATTTAACTTTAAATGTCCCATTTAGCAGAACAGAGGCATTTAAAAATAGTTATTTAGTCCGAATATGTCGACTGTGGAATGATTTACCACTTGGAATAAGAGAGTCAGATAGGCTCTCCGTATTTCGACGTAGTTTAATCTCGACATATTATGATAAATTTAAAGCATTGCATGTGTGATGTAACTTAGTTTTTCAGTATTTCCATAGACTTGTAATATTATATATGCATAGTTTCTTAATTCATTTAGTATTTAACTAATATCGACTATTGGCGGTTTAAGTATTATGGAATCTTGAATTCTGTTTTAAACCGACCGCAAATGACATTCATAATTGGTAAATATTATAATGTTCATTTCAAATTTGATTAAATTAAATTTACTATTGGTCTGTACTGTCACTCTTCTTTCGCTGTAGGGGTTAGCGTAGTCAAATAAAGTTTTACCTACCTATACCTACCTATACCTTTAAATAAAATTTGAGAATAATAGTACAGTGAATGATCCAGTGGAATGATCACACATAAAAAAGAATTCGCACAAAGCAATTCAAAGCTCCAGTTTTAGTTTAATGCGTTTACCACTCTGAAGTGGACCTGCAGTGGACCTGCAGTGGACGGAGGGCGTGGGATGCTTCACCCTGAAAGTGTCACCCCCAAATACGCCAAAGCTCCGCTGCCTAGTAAATCAACCAGACAGCCAATGGCGTATAGTGTATAGTGTATAGTGTATAGTGTATAGTGTATAGTGTATAGTGTATAGTGTATAGTGTATAGTGTATAGTGTATAGTGTATAGTGATGGCGTGCGCGGCTGCTACATTATCGTTCTTTTCATATTTTTAAATATTTTTTCCAGCCTAAAGCGCGGGGCCCCTTGAATGCGCGGGGTCCCGCGCGACATATGCCCGCTTCTGCCACTTCTGCCAGCATGGTGCTTTATTTGTCAACCTTAGGAATAAATATAACTTAATAGTTTGACAGTGAGTGACGCATCTAGAACTACAGAAATGCATTGTTGTCTAAACATTTTCGCCATATTAAACAGTTTTATTAAAAGTTAGAATATTTTAGTCAAATATATAACATGCCTAGCTGTTGGGTTGCCTATGATCAAACTTAGATTTTTACGCAAACCCTAAACTTAGCCGTTATTACGGAGTTTAAAGCTACGTTTACACGCTGCGATTAATCATGTACGATTCGTATTCTGGCGTATTCAAATGTGTGCTGGCGCCATAATTCATTGCCGTTTCGTTAAAAAGAAATTTCAAATGTAGCCAGCTTATGCGTGTTCACTCATGACATACGCCAGAAAACGAACCGTATACAAAATTAATCGCAGCGTGTGAACGTAGCTTAAGATGCACCAAATCTGCGACGCGGACGCGACTAAAAAACAGTCTTAATAGTTGGAGACTGGTTTTACTTTGTTTTTCTCGTGTCCCTGGCTTTGTTTACCAACAACAATCCATAGTTTTTACCCGTGAAGTGAAACTGTGATAATAGCGGCAGTTTTTCGTCACGTCCACGTCGTCAAGATTTGGTATATCGATCTTAAGCTCCCTATTATTAGGCATTACGACACTGGCGAACTTGCGCTTTAATCGCAATTAGTTTTTATCTTGCTTCAGGCCTGGTTACAAGACAAGAAATAACACTGACTGTCAGGCTTTAGACAATATTATTCTTCCATTTGCATTAGTGTGTATAGATCGAACATGACATTATAACCATAAGATGCCTTGGAGGTTTTTCGTTAACACAGGATTAAGTATAGGTTATTTTGAGGCAACGAGGGGATATGTGATTTATTCACAGAGGCGCGCAGCGCCGAGGTGAATAAACACACATCCCCGAGGTGCCTCAAAATAACGTACTTATTTTTCACATTGCGAGGTCGCGTTCGAGGCGCGTTAATGAGTCAGAATAGAAATAATTCTTAATTCCAATATTGCCTTCGTTATGTTTTTTTTCTCATTTTTTGTGCTGCAAAGACATTGCAGGTGAATATTAGAGGGGATTATTAAACGGAAATTGATTAGAGGGGAATATTGAATATATCCCCCGATAAACAAAGGAAACCGAGCAGGGTGAAAAATAAGGTATATTAATCGGCTTTAGAGTAACCGGTCCCTGATATATTAACCTCAGTTTTTCATTTGATCTTACTTTTCTCAGGCAACAACAACGTACAAAGATAAAGTGACTTCACTCGACAATAGTACAGTACAAGCGGGTGATATCAAGGGTACCATGAAAAACTTGACCGAGTTTATGGAAAACAGAATATATGATCCCTGGAGTGTGACTGATAAAAATACAAACGTTCGAGTGATTACAAAGAGTACGAAAAAGGTCTGGGCGAAAGTTCAGAAGGCTGAGCGGATGAACGTGTTGGGAATGATCACCTGTTCAATAGCATTTGGCATCGCGTTAAGTAGACTGGGACCTGAAGGTCGTGCGTTGAAAGAGTTGTTTGAAATCTGCATGAAGATTGTAATGTCGTTGATTGGCGGGATTATGTGGTGAGATTAAAGTTTCTCATTTATTTGTTTGGCTGTTGATCTTGCTGCACTGTCTTAAAATCTTTGACTGGGTATAACACTACAGCGCAAGCAGGGCAGCCCAGAGAAATTCGGGGGCCCGGGGCAAATTTTTCATTTGGGGCCTAATTTTTCCACGGGATGGAATGTTTTTGGAACCCTAAACAGTAAAAAAGGGTTCAAATTTTTTTTCAAACCCCAACTAGTAAAAAGTGGTCCAAAAATATTATTCAAACCCTAACTCTTTTCATTTTAGAATATTCCCGAAAATTTTACACTTCCCACAATTTTCTGCAAATTCTTACTTTTTTCTGTGTGTGTGTGTGTGTGTGTGTGTGTGTGTGTGTGTGTGTGTGTGTGTGTGTGTGGGCTTTAACTAGGGACCCAGACAAACACACACCCCAGGGAAGCCTGTTCTGACAAATGCGCCCCCCCCCCACGCCTCCTTTGAATGAAAACACGTTAGATTTACTTCTATTTCTTAAGCGTTCCGCTTTGAGTGGGATAGATAGATAGATAGATAGATAGATAGATACTTTATTGCGTGTTCCCCTAAGGGCTTTTCAACACTACATTACATATTAAAATTACTATAAATTACTTCTAAAACTACCTATGTTACATATACTTATTTAAAATTAGTTAAAATATGTACAAAGAGTATGAAATATTAAATGTATTTAATAGGATTCTTTTAGTAAAATCATCGGATAGTGGCGATGAAGACAACTAAAAATAATTAGGTCAAAAGATGCTTCTTTGCTTCCAATAAAGTTTAAATAAAACTCCATGAATACATATTTTCGGTAGGATATGTGCATGCGAGTATCATCCCAGAGAGAATTGCGAGAACATTCAAGAAACTGTAATTGCGAGAACATTCAAGAAACTTTTATTGTTGCGTTGCTCCTTATTTATATGAATGTCTTGCACCATAATCGATAATTGACCACACGATCTCAGCTAATGTGAAAGCAAGGTTGATATGAAAACTGCGTCACCAAAGATCGAGAAATTAATAGTAGGAAGGAACGGAATCCACTGTGCCCTTGTAAAGTGCGGTAACGAGGTTTTTGATTTCTCTTCTGATATATACACTTTTGTTACACGTATTTCAGGATATCTCCCCTTGGCATATGTAGTTTGATAGCTGGCAAACTTGTTGAGATGGAAGACATTGCCAAGACATTTGAATCTCTTGCATACCTAATCGTGACTACTATAACTGGAATCGCTATACAAGCTTTGATCGTCTATCCAACGATATATTTCATTTGTGTGAGGAAAAATCCATTCAGATACATGTTTAATATGCAGGCAGCAATGTTCACAGCTTTTGGAACGGATTCCAGGTAACATATAGCCCACGTCACTTGTGAGAGAAAATAGTCTGGGTACGAGCTTGCCTGTGTCATAGACTCTAGGTAATATATGGCAAGTGATTGTGCTTTTCACACTTTAAAGTGCTTAACTACTCATAGGAAGATGAGTGAATGTTGTTTACTTTTAGTGTCACATGGTGCTATATTTGAAACTTCTGTTTAAAACTGAGAGTCGACAGTGGCGGAATACACTGAGTGACAGTTTTTGCTCAGTTAAACCAGATTTACTTTCTTATAGGTTCAAGAAACTAGAAACGCGCGGTTTAATTCAATTGCAGAAATTTTTTGTACACCAAAAAGATACTGTATTATGAGATACAGCTGTATATAATGCAAAATGGCGTAAAGTATATTGAATCGCCTGTACGCGCAATCATGAACCATTTCCAAATTTTAACTTAATTTTTTTAGCGCTGCAACTCTACCTGCTACAATAAAGTGTGTCAAAGACATCAACAAAGTTGATCCAAGAGTAGCTCATTTTGTTTTGCCAATTGGAGCAACTGTCAATATGGATGGAACAGCGCTATATGAGGCGGTTGCATGCATTTATATAGCGCAACTGAATGGTTACAGCTTTGGCATTGGAAAAATCTTGATAACAGTGTAAGTAAACTATTATTATAAAATAAAGAAATCCCTACATGATTATGGTGGGAACGCGAAACTTCTTTCTATTTCGCAAAATGCAAATTTTTCGTCTTCAACCGCATCGCGGAGGCTTCATTTTGCTAATTCCTTACTTGCGTAGAACGCAGTAACATAATTAAGATTTCCAGGTTGAGTTGATATGACAAATTCACGGTTGGATCGGTTAGCCATTCAGAAACCATGAATATTTTAAATAAATAATAAATATCTGTCACCACTCTTCAATAGCATACAATCCCAGCAAATGGAAACTATGCAATTATTATTAGGACTGAGTATTAGCAATATCATTTTTCTTCTATAGCTTTTGCTCAGTTGCTGCTTCAGTTGGAGCGGCTGCAATCCCTTCTGCCGGTTTAGTGACATTGCTTATGGTGTTGGAAGCTGCTGGCTTGCCCACAAACGATGTTGGATTGCTCTATTCAATCGACTGGTTTTTGTAAGTACAAATTGAAAATATATTGTACGTAAAATTTGTACGTGATTTTTCCCACGACAAATTGATACGTAACTCATGCCCCATGCCCTATCCAGGCAATTATGCTTCTCCTGATTCTTTTTTATCCCACCGATTCACCAACCCGTTTCTGTCGCACCAGAATTATTATTACCGAGAACCTTGGAGAAATTTACCCGCATTGAATCCTTTAATGGAAATTCCAACCCCTATATGGTCACAATATCCAAATCCCTATCCTCCAGCCATACAACTCCCAATGAGTTACCCAAATCAGTACCCTTCACCCCTGATGATGAATTACACCAGACCGCCCAGGCGTTGACAGGTGATTACGATTCATCCAAGTCTGTTTGTCCCTTCCTTAACAATGTTACCCATAAAACTACTCAACTAAATAAGATACCCGTCAGAATTACTCCACGCACAAGACAGCACAGTCATATAAAATCTCTTAGGCATTGCAGCACTTTGAGACGTATACAAGTTTAACTTAATAAAACTGCTCGGAGTCAACCACGCTTAATTCCATGTTGCTCAGTGTTGAACGCCAGATCTATTGCTAAACCTGATGCTTTTCCTGCTTTGTGCGCAGCCATTAAGTGCAATAACATAGATGTTTGTTGTATAACCGAAACATGGCTCAAACCGACTATACCTAGCTCCCTCCTTTGTCCTCCCAATTTTTCCGTCATTAGAAAGGATAGAACTAACTGTCGAGGAGGTGGTGTCGCGATCTTATGCAGGAATGATTCGAGAATGCAGTTACTACCTGATTTGGACAATCCATTCGAATGTTTATGGACAAAAATTATTACACAAAACTCTGAATTCTTTGTTGCAACTATTTACCACCCACCTGACTATGAGTATAATGAGCAAGACCTTATCGAATTCCTTATTGACTCGTACGAACAACTATTGTTATCTAAACCGAATTCAAATATAATAATTGCTGGTGACATTAACAATTTAAATATTCGATCTGTTCTTAATCAACTTCCATTTACCCAACTCGTTAAGACCCCTACGAGAGGACTAAAAATATTTGATGTCTTTATTACAAATGTCCCAAACTATTGGAAATCTGTTAAAGTTGTAAAAAGCTTGGTGAGATCCGACCATGATATGGTTATCACATACCCCCGAAACATAGTTAAAGCAATAAGGACAAATTCCTATTTCAGAGATGTGAGACAACATCATCAATTGAATATGCTTCGTGAACTTGAATCTATTGAATGGAACACGATAATTATGAATAGTCATAACCTAGATGAGATAACCCTAAAATTTTATGAAATAATATGGCCAAAATTCGATAAGAGTTTCCCATTAATTAAGGTCAGAACGTCATCACGCAACCCTCCGTTCATGTCTCCTCTTGTGAACCACCTTCTGAATCAAAGGAAAAGAGCCATACAAAACGGAAATACTGAAGCAAATACACGATTGCAAGAAAAAATCAACAAGTTAATTAGGGAAAATCAATTAAGTGCAGTCAAACAGGAGTTTGGCAACCAGAAAACTGGATCAAAAAGTTGGTGGTCTAACGTAAATAGCATTACCTCGAGAAAAAAGAAACAAGATGTATCTGTAAGTGCTTTTCTTAACCCTCGTGAAATTAACAAATATTTTCAAAGTGTGAATACGGACCCAAATTATACGACTCCCGAGCCTCTTCAAATCTCCGAAGGAACAAGAATCCCTTCGTTGTCAATTCATGAAGTTCAACATCTTTTACTGAATCAAAAAACGCTCTTCATCGGTCCGGACAATCTGCCATATTGGTTTTGGAAATCGTTTGCTATTGAATTAGCTTCTATTGTCACAGAAATTTTTAACATGTCACTAAAAACCAGCAAAGTACCTCAGAAATGGAAATCCGCTGATTTATTACCACTCCCTAAAGAATCACCATTAAATTCGTGCAACCAGTTAAGACCAATCTCTCTGACGGACATCATCATGAGAATATTCGAGAAGTGCGTGTATAAATCTGAAATCGCACCTATCACAAGAAATAACATTGGTCCTGACCAATTTGCTTATAAAAGGGTCACAACTCGACTATGGCCCTGATTAAATCCCAACATCAATGGCTAGAGTGGCTGGATAAAAACGCTAATTATGTTAGAGTGCTGTCCTTCGATTTCAGCAAAGCATTTGACAGTGTACCCCACGATCTTTTGTTTGAAAAAGTTAAAAAGCTACCCATTAATCCGTATGTGGTGAACTGGATAATTAGCTTTCTAGAAAATAGAATACAAAGAGTAAAGGTTGATGGACTTGTTACAGAATATTTATATATTAAAATCGATGATATTAAAACTGCTGATCCTAGTAATGCGTTAGTCAAATTTGCTGACGATTTGACGTTAGGAGTGCCTGGCAACGAAAGTGGTGACACATCTCGATCTGAAGCTGCCTGTTTACAGGATTGGGCGGAAGAGAATAGAATGCCCTTACTTAAACTTGGAAAAAACGTACGAAATGGTTGTTCGCAGACACACCTCTGTAGTTTTGCCTGAGCTTATCCCTTCAATTAAGCGAAAAACATGGCTAAAGCTTTTAGGAGTTACTCTACAAGATAATCTGGGATTACTGGGATTTGCACTTCGAAATAATGCTCAAAAAAGCAAGTGGAAGAATGTACATTATGAGAGTTTGCAAATACTATGGACTATCAATTAAACGATTAGATCTGCTGTTTGATAGCCTAATTATGTCGATATCCACTCTTGCTATTGAGCTGTGGGGTTGTGCATATGACGGTAAATATTTGAACCAAATAGATAAATTCATTAAACGTGTATATAAGAATGGTTATATATCAAAACGAACACACATTAAAGAAATACGTGATAAGAGAGATAAGAAACTGTGGAATAAAATAACATCAACTGAGGACAATGCATTGCTTGAACTGCTGCCGGAAAAAAGAAGTAGGTTACTTAGGCCTAGAGGGCATGAGTATGAACTCCCCCTAGTGAGAACAGAAAGATTCAAAAGGTCGTTCATAAATCGTTGTCTGTATAACTTTGTTTAGACTTTAATGTATTTAAAACTTTTTAAAACTGTTTACGCTTCTTAACTTAAATTGTAAATATAACTATCTAGATCAATTATCTTTCGATTGTAAACTCAGACGGATGTATCTGAGTATTTTAATAAAGACTATTATTATTATTATTATTATTAAAATTCCCAAAGTATATATGCTGTCCCGAACGTTGTACTTATGACTGCATATAGTTGCATTCCCAAGTTTAGATATTCTTATATCCAACAATGAGTGATTTGATTGATTGACATCTTTATTTAAAACACGAGATCCATTTCACAAGTTAAAATATGTGCTTTTCAATGAAGACGTGTACCTTATATATGCTATATAGTAAACTAATTTCTAAAAAAATAAATATCAAAATATTTACAAGAGTTTCAGACTACATATATGCAAAGAATTTTCAAACTAATATTATACAATTATTAAGAAATTTTATATTTAAACTCAGCGAGAGATTGAGCTCTAGCGAGTTCGACGGGTATGTCGTTCCATAGAGTATAGGCCCTCTATAAGTAAAGCTTTTCTTTAAGGATTCAGTTAAGGGTCTTGCAACAAAAAGTTTATGATTAGAGCCTCGCAAAGTGTTCGTGTATCATAGAAGTTGGAGTAAATTTTCTTGACAAGTAACTATAGGAACCATGTAATATTCATTCATTGGTATGAAATAGTGTGTCTGGTTTCAAGGTTGGTCCAATTCAATAATGTTAAGATATCTGAGGTCCGAATGTTGTAATCAGATCCAGTAATAATTCTTGCAGCCCTATTCTGTAAACGCTGTAGCTTTTGTCTAAGACTCTTGCCTAAGCTATCCCAAATAATGCTACAATAATCAAAGTGTGGCTGTGTATTGAAGAGTTGTAAATCAAGACAAGAGTCGACTGTGGAAGTAATGGTTTTAGTCTTCGTAAAACTCCAATCACCTTGCAGACTTTGGAGATTATAGAAAACACATGATACTCCCATGTCAAACTCTCGTCCAAGGTGGCTCGATACAGTTTTCGAAAATTCAGGTGTTTAACACTTTGACATGTTCAAACTACGTATTTTTAGGATTTATTCAACAGATATTGTTTTTTTTATATATTTTGATAACTTTACTTTCAAATTATATTAGTTTTAGTAACAGATAGTTCGTTGCTATGACGACATACGTGTACGAAATTCACTCCAAAATGGCCTATCGTCTCGTATAGTTGGAAAAAAAGCATGGTGACCCCCAATTTTTTTCGTGCATTATTTTACTTGGACGAAAAGCTAACAATTAGCAAAATATAAAAAAATTCTGTAATGCCATTTTTTTGGAAAATGCGAAAATGTCATATTCTTCAATAACATTTTTTTGGCATTACAGAATTTTTTTATTTTTTGTTTAATGAAAGTTTTTAGCGGTGCAATAGAGCATGCAAAATTTGAATATAGGTCACCAGACAAAATAAAGAGATATAGCGCATTGTTTTTCTAAAATGGAAAATTCTAATGACGTCAGCAATTGTTATAAAACGCTATAGAACACACGCAATGGCGTGATATGGCGCAAGCAACTGCTCACGTCAGGTCATTTTGGAAGTTCTTTCATTTTGTTAATCAGTTTCCGCGACCCGCGCGTAAAAATGGTTACCTGGTTTTGAGTTCGCGATTCTTGAGCAGGGTTTTTGTGATAACTATATCGAGCACCTTAAGCCAGTTTTGGAGAGTTTTAAGATCATCATTTAGAACAGAGATTAACTTGTCTGGGTCGCTGTCCGCAAATGTCAAATTGGTATCATCAGCGAATAA
>CACRXK020012124.1:0-15489 GCA_902702795.2 Paramuricea clavata
CCTATTACAAAAATCGGTCGACATGTTATTACATGTAACTGGGTTAACATTTCCACACTAGGTTGCTAATATAGGAAATAACTTCGTACAAGTGAGTTACTGTAATTTTTCATTCGTGTACAATTGCGTGTTCCAATGCGGGCAAGATACTGCTCAATTTATATTCCCATAATAACAATATTAATAATAAACTATCACTGTCATTATTTATACCTTGAAGTTCCTTGAAGTATGATGTTCTATCAAGCCTATGAATGCTACAATCGACGAGCTACCCACTTGTTTATATGAAGACTTGTAGTCAATTCATTCGCTTCAAGTTTCAACGCGTATCGACCAAAACTCATTGTTACAGTATTTGTGATCAAACTTTTATCTTACCTTGAAAATATTTCGACAAACAGCCAGAGTCCAGACAAAAAATTTGCGACACAATGCGTACAATCCGTACATGTAAACATGTTTACAAATTGTCATGGTCCATGGTGGTGTTCGTGAGGTTCAACCAGGGTATTCGGAAAGTCAAATCGCGATCTGGAGTATGTTATTTTTACAGTAAAATTTCTGTGACGTCAAAATACGTCATAAATCTGATCATCCGTACAAGATTCCCAAAAATGACTTGTTGAATCCACATAACTCGCGAGCCGGAAACGGACTGTTGCGAGAAAAACACATCGTCAAGAATAGTGTGCTGCCTTCGGCAGCAATTAGCCTTGCGTTTGGTGGCAAATACGTGGAATTTCGTATCATTTTCTCACTCCAGTAGAGCATATAAGCATTAATACATTTGAGGCTGGCCCCCCGTCAGATTCACTGCATTATGCCGTAGTGAAACCCAAGAATAGTAATTTGTGTAGCGCATTTCAACCAAATTCTGCCTGCCAATTTAAAGGCGATGTCTGCGGAGGAGGCTAATCAAACCAAATAACTTCGGATGTTAATTATTAACCCATTGAGTGGCAGCACTCTCCACTTGACGAGTAAAATCGTCTTGCGTTAGAAAGAGTGAAATACTAAAGTATGGCGCATCGGGGTGCATTGCCACTTAAAAGCTTAAACATAACCTTGGAATGGTAAATTTAACGCGGTCAAAATGCTAAATTTAAAGAAACATGGAAACAAAATTATGTTAGCCTAATTCGAAAGAATGTTAAGATTATTTCTAAATCCTTTTTACAAACTATCTTTAAAAGTTTATGAGATATTTGAAATAAAAATATCCGTCATCTTGTTTTATAATTAGATCTAAATGACGTCATAACCAGGGTAGACATATTAAAAATAGAAAATATTATTAGTGAAAGTTTATACATACTTGTGCTTTAATTTTAATTAAAATAGGCAATAGTAAAAAATAGGATTTACCATTAAAATGGCCTGAGAATTGCTGAAGATACTGAACAAAATAGTGTTGACCTGGTTGTGACGTCACGCTTTTGTTTGAAATTAAGTATAATATCTTTCATACCAAGAACGATATAGAAAATCTGTAAAAAAGTTTTGAAATATATTGAATCCCTCTTCCAAATGGGAGAAACTTAATTTTCATTGCTATTTCCCTTTAACGCGGGAATGTGAAACTTTATCTTGTTGATTATTGTGCAATGGCCGATTAATAATCATCCTTCTGTTTCTTTCAGTATAATGACACAACACTATATACGCAGTTGCTGTATTATCAACGTCTTTTCGAAATAGACAATAAAGAATTGCTACGTGCAGGTAAGGATGTGTATTTTCTGTATACAACAACTAGCCACGACCGGAAATAGCATAGAAGAACGTTCATGTCGCTGGGCATTCATTGCATGATATTGTCGGCTTTTTGTTTTCTTTCATTTCGACTTATTTGTGGCGAAATAGGCTTAAAGAAAAGTCCAGCACCACCCTAAAAAATCTTCTTGACCAGATGCTTTTCGAATAGCGATTAGCGCAACTTCTACTGTTAGCGCGCGTGTCGATTTCTTGATACGATTTAATTGATTTATAACGAGAATATTCTCAGAATGCTGTGTAGTTAAATATCATGGTTAAATATGTGAAATGTCGAGGTTCTTATATAGCCATATTTTAAAATATGATGTATACTTTAAGAAGCAAGTTTACTGTACTGTGCCACAGCAATTGTCCAGTCACGCATACGCGATAAAAACCCGATATACACTTTATAAACAAAAGATAATATAAAACGTAACGGAACAGCGAACATGCAGATTCGGCCATCTCAAATAATGGATAATGTTGGGATAGTCGCGTTGCAGACTACAGAAGAGAGTGTGAAGTAAGGCTCCCTCATTCACCACTCTGTGGAAACCCTGTGCCTCTCCTTACAAATTTCGTAAAAAAAAACATCGCTAAAGCCTCAGTGATCATCCGAACTTCAGGTGATATCTAATTTCACGCAATTTGGCCTTTCACTGGTCACAATACTATAATCATAACATGATCAATAATTTTTTCCGTTTTAGTTGAGAATAAAAAGGACTCCTTAGCATGGTTTTCGGCAATACATGGATATGTCACGAATCTCATCGAAAACAATTCATACTCTGAGGTCGATCTGTCAAAACTGTTTCAAATTCTCTTGCCGACAAAATGAAAGATGACCCGCGAGAAAATGCTCCAAAATCATGGTTAATTTATTATCTGGCTATTTTATGCATTAGTGTAGTATTTTTACTACTATTTTATTTTTCAATTTTGACCATATAGAATGAATTGGATCAGCGAATATGTATAACTGAACCACTTTTCAAAGCGAAATTCCCACGTTTATTGTGAATATTTCGATCCCGATTACTTTTCTAAATTTGGAATATTGGAAGTGGAACTTGCAAAGCCAACGAATTATTTAATAAAACACTGGAAATTACGATTTTAAGTTCAGTACTCCGATACTTGTAGTGAACAACTTGCGAAGTTGGCTTTGCAAGTTCCATGCAGTTTCACAACAACCTTGAAAAGTGCCCTGAATCAGATGTGACTTCCACTACCGCTACCATTAAGGGACTATTAACCAATCAGATGCGTCTGATATATCCGATTAGCCAATCAGACGCGTGCTAAGCCAGTGAGAGGTAGTGGTACTGGTAGTCAAATCTGACCCCTGGTTTTTTTCGCTGCTTAGGAGGAGGGTAATATACGGAGGCTTAGAAGGACGTATAATATATACCTTTTCGATAATTATGTCGTGAATACGTTCTTGGCCTGGAAGCCTCATTTTCATGAACGTGAGTCAATCTCATTCCGTCTTGAATCGCGAGAGCGAGGCTCCCAGGCCAACAACGTATTCATGACGTAATTATCGAAAATGCGTATTGTATTGTAACCACAGTTGAAACGTACAGTATATAAACAGTTAATTCAGGTAAGGCCCATTTAATTCTGAATAGCTTCTTCATACACCCTGGTATTTTGTAAACGGGATTGTTCTGTTATTTATACGTAGTTTATATTTCCTCATCTATTTAGTGTAGTCATTCATGCATATTATTCAAATTATATATTTTAATTAAAATTTGAAGATGTTGTTAATGGCGAACTTTTCATGCGCCAGACCTATTCAAATTAAATACGGCACAAGTTTGGCAACCAATTTAGACGTCGGACTTTATTGTCCCGTACCCAAATACAAGTACACGATGTCAGAAATGTAATGGTCCCTGGTTGAGTAGCCAATCAACGCTGAATATGTAATAGACCTAGCCTAGTTCCAGGCTTCCAAAGTAAACTTACCCGAACTTTCAGAACATGTACTTTCTTGCATTTGCCAAAATACTTTCACTCTTCATCCCAAAGTCATAAATTTAAAATATCCAAAAACATCGATTTAAATATATAAACTGGAAGGACAATCAAAGGCCATTGAGGCCGACTCACGGATAAGATCAAATGAAAGTGAGAAAGAATTAGAGCAGTTTGCAGTTGTTTTTGCAAACCGGGCACCGTGCGAATTTTGCCATTTCACCCATTTGTCGTGCTTCTTTTGCCAAAAGAACGAACGCGTGCTCCAGCTCAATTTCCAGTTCTGAAAGGCCCGATTCGCAGGCAAACAGTGCGCGCAGTTGGTCATTTCCCATTGTTTAACTGCCCCACAGTCACCCTGCACTTCTCGCTTCCACCTCTTCCCAAGCAAGCCAGCGAAGCGGAAGCGAAAGGCACGAACCAGAGGGCAGGAACTAGGCTATAGTTGGTTGCAGAGAGTTGGTTGAGTGTATACTAAGAATGTTCAGCTACAGCACATTTATCTAGCTCGGCTTTCTCGCAATTTGTCTTATATTCCTTATGACGTATTGAGAGATTTCGACCAGCTTCACCAATGACAATGTAAACCAAGCCACATTCACAAGCAGTGTGGTTCCTAATTGCAAGCCCAAAATTGACCAAATTACTTGGCAAAACCGGCTGAGTGAAGGGCCTACAATCTCGTGCAAAACTAATGACTTCTGATATTTCGTTCTATTTCCGTGATTACTTCTCTCCCCTATTCAATGTTGGAAAAAAATTGACCTGACAATATACCTTTGTATCTTTTGCCCAACATTTTTTTGGAGGGAATATATTTTCGCTGAATATTAAAAAAAAAATAAAAAAATAGAAGGCCTAGGTCTAGGCTGAGGTCTGGGTAAATGTCAAGATAATGTTGGGCCGACAGAATCTAGATATTTACCCAGACCTTAATAACATGAAGTACATAACATGAACTTGTGGTTAGAGCTCAAGAACTGGTTTCTGTCGCTCAGTTGGCAGACTGAAAGAACATCACGAACTGAAAAAATCCCTTACGCTAAATAACCTGAAGTATGAACTTCCTCTGTGCCTAGACCTTTCAAACCGCTATTTATTACCAGACTAGTCCCAAGTCCTCTGTGCACGCTTTTGATTTCCGTGAAACGCGCAATAGGCGAACTAAGAGGCCTAGGGACTAGGCTGATTTATTTCTAAAGCGCCCGGATACGACGCTGCGTTTGGGGGCGTAACATATTGGTAATGTTTGGAATCCAGTTTTATTTCCCTTCACTTGTGTCCAGCAACCTCGTACCCAGGGTCTTTCCTCTTCGGGAGCAAAGACCCTGGTAGACGCTGGTGACGTGATCTGCTAAAATCTAGCAGATTTCTAATTAACTATCTTGGCTTTCTTTACGACAATCATACAAAATGCAAATTATAAATTAAACTATCAAAATAATCCAAATATCAAATGTTTATTGACCTGATCTTGGATTGCTAATTAAAAATCTGCTAGATTTTAGCAGATCACGTGACCAGCGTCTACCAGGGTCTTTGCTCTCCAAGAGGAAAGTCCCTGGGTACGAGGTTGTTGTGTCCAGCTGAATTTGTTTACCAACTGGACGCCATAATTTTTATTCGTGTAGTTGGGAATAGTTTCAGTTTGTCTTCACGTGCGCGTCGTAGGCCAATCCGCGTTTTACTATTGCAGTTGGCTGTTATCCGTTCATCCTGTATCCGTCTTCCACCATGCCGCACAATTTGAAGGTCATGTCCAATCTCGTTCCCAGAATATGCCTGTTCGCGGGTTATGTAGTGGCAAAGGAGGAGTGAGGACTATACCGGCATGCAACGCGGTCGGGCGCGGTTTTTTACATATTACCGATTTCTCGCTCTGCGCCGTCATTGTTCGTAGTGATGGGCGATACCAGCTTTTTTGGGTTCGATAATTGATACGATACCAGTCCGATACCATGAATTTTGGTCGATACCGATACCAAAATCGATATCGATACTCAATTTTTCTCCATAAGTCAAAGAATACTCTAACTGGAGTACCTACCAAATAATCGAACATAACATTTGCAATTATGATTTTAAATCTAAACAATATCAATGTGTTCAATGTTTTTCTTAAATGTATTGCTAATTGGCTACATGTTTTTGTTAAAGAACAGCAGCATGTCAATATTTATTGTCTTCAGTCTGTTGCCTTCATGAAGTATTAAGCAATTTTTCAGGAATACTGACCAAAAACATCGCAGGCTCAAGTGGTATCGAATTACCGATACTTTTTTCGAGTATCGAAAGTATCGATACTTTTGTAAGTATCGATGATTCCGATACTTTTTCGATAGTATCGCCCATCACTAATTGTTCGGTCGGCTCTCGCTGTGTTTACACCTCGAGGATTCGAGCGATTCGGAAAGATTTATAGAAAAAAATTGTAAAATGGTGAATTTTTGCACTATTCGTGGAAAGAAAGCTTCGTTTTTGGGTGGACACAAGCTTCTGTTTGTTCACTGTGTGTCAAAACAGCCATTAATCTTGATTCCGGAAGGACTACCGTGTGATGAACTTGAAATGTCGTGAGGTTCATGTTTATATAGTTTTACGGAATACAGATAGTTTGAAGAATAGTCCTTTGTCAAGCTGTGGTTATGATTCTTGTGTGTATGAGTATGTTTTGCAAAATAATCTTTCAAAGTAAGACGTTTTCCAGACTGCATGATTTACTTTCGCCTCGGCCGGTTACAAAACTCAAAAGCCGTGTCGATGTGAGCTGTGGTGTTTCCTGACAAAACAAGAAATGTCTACTATTATTTAAGCTGTAGTTTTCCTTGTACAGTATTTATATTCAGCCGTTTCGCTATTTCTACATGGGTACGTAGCCGGTATTCTAAATTTTAGAATGTGGGTAGTACCCATATATACCTGAGCATCCTAATCCCAACCCCCGACCCTAACCTCTAACCCCTAACCCCTAGAATCTAACCCTTAAAACCTAACCCCTAAATATTAAAGGCAATAGCCATATTGTTCAAGACGAGAGAAAAGCAAATTTCGTGTGAATCACCACTTGCATGGAGACGCCTATATATAGATGAAGCTTGGATGCAGCTTTGCCTGTGGTTGAAAATTTCCAGAAATATCGGTATATCTTAGAAAACATAGACGGGGTCTTCAGAGATTTCAGCTGATTCGTGCCAAACTTCGCTACATATGAGGGCCCGTGGAGGAGGCAGCTGTCAACTTTCCCTGTGGAAGCAAACCGGACCACCCTGAGGAAACCCACGACTTTCGGATCTGCGTTGACGGACTCTTTTCACACGAGTCCGTAGCGAGAATCGAGCCCACGATCTCAGAGGTGAAAGGCGTTGGCTCTGACGACTGCGCCACCGAAGCCCCATTGGTTTTAACCATTGAACTATAAATAAACTGGAAGGCTAACTCAGGGGGGGAAATTGAAGCCAGTGCATTTTAGTTTTTCTGAGTTATGAGCAGAAATACTCAACACTGAACGTTGGGCTATATATCAAATTGAAGCTATTGAAAAACGCTATTTGGTGTAGAAATTTCAAGACTTTAGCTAAAAGGGAAATATTGAAAAACTACAAACATAATTACCGATAATTTGCCGTTTTGCAGTTGTTTTTGTATTTTTTAAATATTTTTCTTTTCGCTGAAGTCTTGAAATTTCCACACCGAATAGCAATTTTCAATAGCTTCAATTTGATATATAGCCCGACGTTTGGGGTCAAGTATTTCTGCTCATAACTCAGAAAAACTATTTTGGCTTCATCAAATCATAGGCCTTCATCATAGCAGTTAGCCTTCCAGTTTATTTATAGTTCAATGGTTTTAACAGTTTGCGAGTCTTTGAAATCCTACATTACATAGGTACATGCAGGGATACATGCAGGGATAGCTCGGAATGTGTTATAGTCGTTAGTATTTAGATTGTGTAATTTATATTCTGACAAAGTTTTATAAAAACAAACTTAAAAAACACAAACTTAATTTATGCTGCGCGCCCTCATCTTGCCCGAACTGGCGGAGAAACTTTGGTTGAGGTGCTGCTATCACTGCAGTTGTTGGAAAAGTTACAGTTGACAATTATTAACTTTGATTGAGATTTGCGAGTGTCAAATACAAGTTTTTGGTGCGCTCGGGAAATTCAAGTACCTCAAGGAACTTATTTTATGGCCGAGTCATACTGACAAAACCTGCTCTTTAGTTGAGGTGTTACCACCACTACAGTTGTTGGAAAACCTACAGTTGTAAAGTATTAACTTTGATAATGGATGTCAAAAACAACTGTTGCTGCACTCCGAAAATTGAAATACCTCAAGGAACTCGAATTATATGGCACTCATATTACCCAGACTGCCGCAGAAGCTTTAGCTGAGATGTTACCATCGCCGCAGTTGTTGCAAAAGCTGCAGTTGGAAGATATTGCCTTTGATGGTGATTGTCAAAAACACCTGTTCGCTGCAGTCAGAAAATTGAAATACCTCAAGGAACTTTTAATTTAATGCGGGCCTCATGTTGCCCAAACTGAACAATTGTAGCTGTTCCAACAATTTACAATTTACAATTTTACAATTTTATTGAAGTTGCGCACGTCATATAGATTATTTACAAAAGTGAAGAGTAATAAGGTTATAGTGAGTAGTAGATATAAATTGGAGTTAATAATTCATTATGTCGTGCGCAGTGGACAAAGTAGCATAGTGCTTTCGAGTTGTCCACTCCCTACGATTTGCTACTAATAAGAAAGGAGCGGCGCTAGAACGAATTCGCAACTGTATATACTCTATAATTACATTTGAGTTAATAGGAGCGATTGCTTATAGTGTTTCTTAATAATAAACAGACAGGATGAGCTAGATTTTTTTACTGTGTAATCTACTGATTCCCATATTTTAGATGAAGCGAATTGAAATGTAAATTTTCCATAATTAGTTCTTACTTTTGGTCTGCTAAAATTTTCTTTTGAAGCAAACCTCGTATTATAGGTGTGCGACACGGAAGCGGACGTTACGTATGTAGAAAATATATTAGGTACATTTCTTGGTTCATTTAAAATTTTGTAAGTGAAATTAGCTATTTTAAGCCTGAAGACATTATCTAATTTTAGGATTCCCAAAAGGCTATTATAGTAAGGAGTGGCATCCTCTTTTTTTTGTGAGCAAAAAATATGCTTCTAATACATTTGTTGAGAGCTGTGCGGAGCTTGGTTAAATGAGAAGTATAAGTATTGGCCCAGCTCATTAGTCCATAGTTTATAAAAGGGTAAATTAAGGTATAGTAGAGTTGCTTAAGCGTATTTAAATCAAGGTAATATCTTAATTTGTTTACGATGCCAGTATTTTTTGAAATTTTGGCCTTCACGTGTTTGATTTGTTGTTCCCAAGTGATGTGTCTGTCAATGTACATACCTAAGTATTTTATGTATTGTGTTTGTTCTATGTTTCCAATTTGGATTTTACCGATCTTTTTCTGTTTTGAGCCAATAATCATAAAGTTCTTTTTTTATAGTTTATTGATAGTTTGTTTGTAGCACAATAGTTATCAATTTTTTTAATTTCCTGATTCATTACTATTTCAATTTCACTAACTGATTTACCTGAGTAAAAAACATTTGTGTCATCAGCAAATATTCGGAAGAATAGCTTTTTTGAACAGTTAGGCATATCATTTATATACAGCAAAAACAATAACGGTCCAAGTGTTGATCCTTGTGGAACTCCACAAGTCATTCTTAACATTTCAGTTTCGAGTCTGTGTTATCTATCCTAACGTATTGTTGGCGATTAGTTAGATAACATCTAAACCATTGGAGTGGAACACCTCGTATTCCATATTTTTGCAACTTTTCTAAAAGGATTTTGTGATTAACGGTATATCAAAGGCTTTTGAAAAATCTAAAAATAGACCGCACGTTAGTTGTTTATTATCTATCGCAGATTTTAGTTTATCAGTAAGTTCGAGAATTGCTTGCTCTGTTGAATGCTTTTTCCTGAATCCAAATTGATAATTGTACATTATATTGTACTTTTCAAGAAAATTATCCAATTGGTTATATACTAATCCATGATCGTGAATAAGGTTTTCAAGCCTGTCTGGATTCATAGTAGATCTCAGTCGCGATTTGACTATCTTCAACTTCGAAAACACTCTTTCGGCACTACATGAAGTGATTGGAAGTGTTAAAGCAATTTTCATCAATTTGCTAACACAAGCATAACACTGGGGTTCAGCCTGTAAAGCCTTGAACAAATCAAGAAAATCGGGATTCCGTTTCTCAGATACGGCCTTTTCAATGACATCTGTACGTTACCAATGATGATAGCTGTAACGAAAATATTTTACTCTCCAAAGCTTCAAGCAGGATGTAGGTATCCGAGGCCTTTGAGGACAGCTGTACTTTCCATGTTAAAACGAGTTTCAATCGAGTTGCTCATCAGGTCCAGTACCTAATTAAATAAAGATTGTGAAATTTACCACCTCTAAGACATGGGTCACATTATGAATCGTTTTAAAAACTCACATTGTAGAAAAAGAAAATTTTAAACTTGTCTTTGACTGAAACCTGAGCGGCTGTATCTGGGTTCTCATCCAGTCTCCGAGGAACCTTGCGCGGACGCTTTTCTTTTGGCTCCTCGATTCCCAATTTTGCGCATCTCTCTAGTGTTGCAAGCCACATCGTATCGAAGAGCCTTAATTGCAGTAAGAAGATCAGCTACTCTCTCACATCCTGAAACAACGTCGAGGCTTTCGGACTGAAGCTTGTCTGAAACCCCTTTACTAAGATGTAGCACTTTTTTAGCACCTTGCGATAAAATAGAACAAATTAAAAAGAACAGTTTTCATTATACGCATATTTTTTAAAACAAATAACAGTTCAATTATTCAAATTACCTCTAGAGCAACAATGAATTCGAAGTCTTGAACATTTTGCAGCAATCCCTTTGCCTCAGCTGCAATGGCCGCCTTTGTTTCATTTTCCCTAACCTCCTTCAGCGTTGCAATTACAGCATCTAAAGTACGGTGTATTCCTACTATACTGTCTGCACGACAAGCCCATCTGGTATCAGATAGCTTCTTAAGGGTATACTCCCTTTTTTCTCCTCCTCCGGCATGGGCATTAATTTCCCTCTGATTCTTCACATAAACACTATGTCGCTTTGGGCAAGACTGGATAAAGACATACAAGTTCTGTAACGTTCCAAAGAAATCTCGGGCAATCTTGTTTTTGCTCATTGTGTCCACAATGACAAGGTTGAGAATATGTGCATAGCAATGAGTATAGAGAGCAGAAGGTGAAACCTCTTTGATTCGTGCTTGCAGGCCAGTGTGCACTCCTGCTACATTGTTTGCACCGTCGTAACACTGTTCACGCAAGTGAGCAACATCTATTCCATGTTGCTGTAGCTTTTGGGTGACAGCCTCAAAAAGAGCTTCTGCTGTTGTTTCATTCATGGGCATCATCGCCAGCAAATGTTCCTCAACTTCGCCATTCCAAACAAATCGTACAAGCAATGACAACTGTTCAGTTTGGCTCATACCCGGTGTTTCATCGGCAATTATTGCATAAAACTTTGCCTCTTTAACTCGTCGTATAATTTCATTCAAAATGCTAGAGCCAAGAATTGCTATCATCTGATTTTGAATTTCAGGCGAGGTGTATTTTGCACTGTCTACAAATTAACCAAGCATCAAGTAATAAAGTATTATGTATGTATGTATGTTTATGTATCAAGTCAATAAAGTCATTAGTTATAGGAGTAGTTGGTATAAAAGTGCAAAAATTATGGAATTTATTTACATTACCAGGAGAGGTAGTTAAATGATTCTGTAACACTATGTCGCTTTTAGCAATATGAGTAATAAATTCTTTAGATACACCCTTATTCATTGATTGCTCATCCTCACGACGCCCTCTGAAAGGCAAGTTCAGCTTGCCAACAGTTCGAACGACATCAAATATTTTGCCAATGACACTTCTATTTGTTCTCACCTAAAACATAATTCATGTGCAACATGTCAATATCTTAATCGAGAAAGTAGTACCTCAGGCCTTTAAGTTTGAAATATCAGGTAAACATGTTTGTACAAATATTTATACATCTCTTGCATGTCTAACCAATTGCTGGCGATACGATTCTTGCTTCGCCGCTTCTTCACTAATTTGGTGATCCACTGGTTTTTGATATTTCCATTGACGATATGCTTGGCTGGAATGCCGATGGCAATCTGATTTTTCATGCTTCGAGAAAACTTCGCTTTTCTTCCAATTTCCAAATCCAACCTTTATGAAGGCTGGGTCACCTTTTGATGCAACCTAAACACATTATATATAGCCATGCAGCCATTTATAGACAAACTGAGTAGATTATTTTTCCCCATTTGAAAAAATGAGAATGTTTGGAAACTAATGTCATACATTGACAAATTCAGCTAAACAACTTATAATACACGATCACTAATGTACTAAACGTTTTATACCTGGGAATTAAAGACTCTACAATAGAAACAAAATGCTTTATTCTTAGCCGCTGAATATTCCAGCCACTTAAATTTATCGTACCAAGATGCCGAAAATTTTCGTTTTCGCTTGTCTTCCGGAAAAGAAATATTCTTTGGCTGGCATGGCCCTTTGCTTATTACGTGATCTCTCGATTCTTTCCCTGTAGGCAATGGAGCGGAAGGATCATATGAATAATTCATCAGATCTGAAGGAACTTCCGCCATTTTGATTTTGCAATTAAAACAGCATGGAACTTGATGTAAGCCTAATACCTAGTTTTTCAACCACATAAAAAATTAAGACATTTCCGATATACGTACTTAATTCACGTACTTGCGTGCTAAATTTTCCCAAAAGATATAAATTAACTCAGTAGTTTTCTCCCCATTTTTTCTGGCTTACTGGTCTTCTTTTACCATGAGATAACCCCCCCCCCCCAATTTTCTAACCGGATTTCAACGTTTTAGAAAAATGGTTTCTCAAACGATTGGGGGGGGCGACCGCCCCCCCCCTTGGCTACGCCCCTGCCTAGGAGAGTAGCTGATCTATTAAATGCACCTCAGCCAAATAATGCACATGAAGTCAGGAGCTTTCTTGGCATGGCCAACTATAGTAGTAAGTACATTCGAGATTTTGCAACACTAACTGCTCCCCTTCGTGACCTGACGAAAAAGGATGTTCGTTTTGAGTGGACTCAAACACACCAAACTGCTTTTGAAAAGCTGAAAAACACGCTTGCAATTGCTCCATGTATGTCATATTTCGACAAAAACAAACAAACTTTTGTGACAGTTGATGCTAGTCCTGTAGGAATTTCTGGAATTCTTTCTCAGAAACCAAGAAACGGTGACGTAGACAGTCAACAGATAATTGCATATGCCAGCCGAGCGCTGACTGATACAGAAAAGAGATACTCCCAGACGGAAAAAGAAGTGTTAGCGATAGTATGGGCAGTTGAACATTTCCATTTATTTTTATTTGGAAGTGAATTTACACTAATAACTGACCATAAACCTTTAGAAATTATTTATGGCCAACGTACAGCCAAAACAACTGCATGAATTGAAAGATGGGTGCTTCGCCTCCAACCATATACATTTAAGATAATCTATTAATCAGGTGCCAGCAACCCTGCGGACTATCTTTCCCGTCATCCAACAAACGAAAGCAAACGAAAACAGGAGAAGATGACGGAGCAATATATTAATTTTATAACTCAAAACAGTGTCCCTAAGGCGATGACATTACAAGAAATAATCAATGCAACTAACGCAGACGCAGCACTAACGGCACTTTATGATGCAATTAAAACAAACAAATGGGATTCCCCAATTGTAAAACCGTCCAAACCGTAAAAAGCGAACTTACGTCTACCACACACGGTGTTATACTTCGAGGAACACGGATTGTCATTCCTGCGGCTCTACAACAACGTGCAATAGATATAGCACATGAGACACACTTAGGAATAGAGAAAACGAAGTCTCTAATTCGTGAAAAAATCTGGTTTCCGCAAATTGACAACCAAGTCAAAAACACAATTGTTAAGTGCACCACTTGTCAAGCTGTCGGACAGGCGAATCCTCCAGAACCATTACGTACGACCGAAATGCCAGAGTTACCATGGAGAACTGTCCACATAGATTTTTATGGTCCACTACCATCGTCTGAATATCTGTTAGTGGCGGTAGATAGATACTCCAGATTCCCAGAGGTTGAGATAGTTCATTCAACACGAGCCTCAACAGTCATTCCAAAACTTGACAAAATGTTCTCAGTCCATGGCATTCCTGACACCCTTATATCTGACAATGGTCCCCCTTTTAATGGAGACGACTATGCACGATATCTGAAAGCCCTTGGTATTCAAGCTAAGTTTTCAACACCCTATTGGCCCCAAGGTAATGCTACAGTTGAACGATTTATGCGACCGTTAGGAAAAGCGCTCAAGACAGCGACACTCGAAGGACGACCATGGAAACAAGAATTGAACCGTTTTCTTTTACAATATCGTGCCACTCCACATTGCACTACAGGAGTACCTCCATCAGAACTGTTGTTTAACCGAGTGATAAAAGGAAAATTACCAGTTATAAACAGCAAGAAGATTGTCAATCGACATAAAGAAGCTCGAGACAATGAGAAAACACGACAAGAACGCAACCGAGAATATGCAAATCAAAGGAGAAACACAAGAAAAAGTGATCTACAAGTTGGAGATTATGTACTGGTTAGACAAGAAAAGAAAAACAAGCTAACTGCGAATTTTAATCACAAACTGGTTCAGAGATCCTTGCCCAAAGTAAAGATGGTCATATTGTGAAACGCAACGTCTCACATTTCAAGCGAATAAATAAACCACGAGAAGAAGACACTGATGATGAAGGTTTCGATTATGAAGAAAACTCGCAGAACAATCAGCCATCCATCAGTAATGAAAACAATGTAGCACCAAGATCAAGCCGAATTCGAAGACTACCGAATCGATACGGACATGAATATCCATCAAATCTAATAAACTAACATAGCAATGAAATAGCTAAATAACTTCAAATTTAATTAAACATTTTGATATTTGACAATCAAGTTAAAACAAAGGGAATGGTATAGTAATGTACGTCTATTAATCATTAACGCACGTTTTACGATTAGTTTATATTTAGAATCTGGACATTATATATTCAGTTGTTTACATGTAGCCGAGATATCAAGAAGTCTATTAAATAAGAGAACATTATAAACACTAGACTCATTACTCATCAGGGGGAGAGTGCTACCACTCAATGAGTTAAAAAAACATTCAAACAAAATGTTTGGCAGAAGATGCAAAATTGTTTATTGGTGTCTGGTGTGATACTGATATTTCTTTTATCTCTAAGGATAGACCTGGGGAGTTTCTTGTGGTAGTCTTGTTTTCATGTACTGCATGTGTTTTCCTCACTTCCCTGATTCTATCATAAGTATTGTATCGCGTGGACACCATCTTATCAGTTCTGCAGTTTTTTGACAATCTACCGTAAACCTCCGACTATAAGCCCTGGGCTTATATTCTTTCGTGAACGATTTTTGATGGGCTTACACAAGGGGGCTTATACATGGACAATCTTTTGTGTTGGTAATAAACAAGTCAGTCATAAACAGGAAAATAAACATGTATTAATAACACACTTTGATTAACGTAGTAAGCTATAAAGACAATGAGGGGGGCTTATAATCAGGGGGGG
>CACRXK020012125.1:0-15487 GCA_902702795.2 Paramuricea clavata
GTTGGTAATTAATTACTAATTCTAATATTTGTTATATTATATATATTTTGCAGACCGACTTTTTTACTGACAACGACGAAGATTGCGATGTTGAATCGATGGTCGAGTCAAGCTCAAGCGAGTTTGCTGTTGTCAAGAATGCTCTTTTAAAGGAAGCTGTGTTCATCACAAGCAATGCATCTGAAGATGAACCATGCCAACCACCACAGAAGAAAGTCAAGAAGACGCTTGGCTCCATCACTAGCATGCGGAAATCATCTCAAGTGTCATCGCCAGCGCAGTCGCCACGGGATCGATTGGAAAAGGAGATGAAGAAATACGTGAATACAGACACAATCGATGGCGACAATGATCCTTTGTTGTGGTGGAAATGCCACGGTCGAGACTTCCCAATGCTCAGTCAGTTGGCACGAAAATATCTGTCAATTCCTGCAAGCAGTTCACCGTCTGAGAGACTGTTCAGTAAAGCCGGTCAGATTGTCACCGCACAAAGGTCTCAGCTAAAGCCAGAACAAGCAAATATGCTTGTGTTTCTGGCAGAAAATTTGTAAATAGAACTATATTGTTAAACATCTTTTAATAAATACAAGTTACAAAAATAGTAAAACATCTGTTGTTGTATCCCAATATGCCGCGGCTGTTTGACGTTATTTGAAAACAGAAAATTTGCATAAAATTAAGCAAATTTGGCATAAAATTAAACAAATTACAATCGCGAAAAAATATCGGTATTATCGGTATTTTTTTTCCGGTATCAGTTTTCGTTTTTTTTCAAATACCGCAACAGCCTACAGAAAAACAGGATTTTTTGATGTATTCAAATCAAATAACATCGCCAACTCTTCTTCGTCTATCAAACCATCGTTGTAACTGTCCAATAACATTAGTCTAGCAAAGCTATTTCTCCTAAAGTGCTTGCTTAAGTTCACTACTGGCTCTGAGAGGTAGGCTGTGACTTCTTGGCGTTTTGATAGGGCGTCTGGTTGCCGTTGCGCCGTTTCACCTACGTTTTCCATCCTCTCTGTCACCAAGGGTTGTTAGGAAAGACCCTTTATGATGTGGCACATTGTTTCCCTCAATGGCAGCAGCTGGTCCAGCATCATGGTTCCAAGGCTCAGCATTGCAGCACATGGCATTGAGAACAGCTTCACAGACCGACAAATGATCTTCGCTTTCAATCAAAAGTAGTTTAAACCTACAATAGACATGAAAAAAACTAAACAGCTTAGCTAATTGAACGTTTTTTTCCAAGTTGCTCAAAGATATTTGAAATCTGTAAGTAACCCTCCAAATTTAAATCATTATGGCCAAAGCTTATACCAAATCTGAACATTTTTTGTCTATTATGATTTTTGTCTCTTTTAATTTTATCCCCCTTACTGTGAAAAGTACCTATTATTGAGGTGTTATTACAACAAGCATCAATATCAATTGAATAAACGAATCACAATACATCCCGTTTTAAAATCATTTATTACTAAGGTCATTACAAAGTTCAATGATATTTTACATCAGATTTATAAGGTCGTACCAAATCGAAACATTTTTTGTCTATCATGATTTTTATCCCTCTTATCACTTATCTGTTTACTATAGCAACAACACATTTTGATGACTTTTACTAATCCCAACACAAACAAAATGAACACAAAAAGGATTTATTGAGCTTATAAACATCGTTAATGACAATCATAAATTATACAGTTCAATGATATCTTAATTTACAAATGCAACTGGTATAGTCCATAAGATACATAAAACTATGAGTCCTTTCAAATTCAAAAGATATTGTCTTTAATGTAAACCATGGTACGCCGTACAAAGACTCCAAATAGCTTCGGTGTTCTGATGAAGGTTCAGAATACTTTAAAATCTTACAAGCTTCAATAATTGCATGCCAAACGTCGTCGCAATCAATCATGGAAATTGCTTCATCTGTATGCATTAACCACAAATCACCGTCGTTTATCGTTTCACAATAGTTTGTTGACCATGGATCCGCTTCAGATCGCACATCGTCTAAGTTCTTCCAATTCACATATCTGCCTATGGACAAACTCTGTGAAAACTAGGTCTATCAACTTGACAGATGTAATATCTTCAAAATCAATTTCATTGACATATAGCTGTTCAAATAGGTGTGCCATAGTTTCCTTCACCTCTCAGTTGGACGAAATCAAGCAGCTAGGTCAGCAAAGTTTAAGAACAGAAATGAACTGACTAACCATTTTACAAAATTCTTTTATTCCGGTTTACATTAGTAGCTTTCAAACCAATCATAACAAATCTTATATCTATACATACTTTTTGATTGGTTTTTCTCAACCAATTACAATTACTTCCCTTCAATCACCTTCCAGTTGACATGCATGCGCAACAGCCCTAACGAATGCCCTGGAAACTAATTCCAAGGGGTAAGAGCTCTTCAAAAAAATGCTGACTAAGGGGAATATAGCTGTGACTATTCTACTGGCACCCATGGAATTGGTTGAGACATAAATTATACCAAAATAATCTATTTGACAACTACAACACATGACATACGTACTTTAACAGGTCCAACATTCCCCAATGATGTTGCTGACCATTCATTTATAAAGAGGTTGCTGTAAAAATCATAACAAATTAAAACAATATCAGAGATAGGGTTTCTATTAAGACTTGCAGGTATTTAACAGTTCCCCAAAGGTGATGTGATTATCGGTGAATGAGCACCAAGACAAAGTCAAGATTTTTATTCACAATAATCACTGATCCTGAGGTGAATAATTGTTTTAGTATACAGCTAATTAAAAAAAAGGTTGTCCTGTGCAATCCTTAAACTCTAAACTCTAAACCTTAAACTCTAAGTGCACAAAAATAAATCTTAATGGGAGCACTAGTTTCAATTTTAGTAGTTGAACATTGCAGCTATATGTGAAGACATGAGGAGATATTTACCATATCTCTAAGAAATGGGCCCCATGCATATATATACATGATTTCCAAACACATTAAAGATTATGGATTATGGACAGACTTTAATTGCCGGTAGCTGCAAAAATTTATATATTAAAAATATTTAAATGTTAATCATTATATAGCTGAACATTATGGTGGCTGAGAACTGCCAACAGTTTTTTTCCCATTTGTTTTGTAAAAAAATGTTTATAAATTAATATTTTTACAAAAAATTAAAAAAAAACTACTTTAAGTTTAAATTAAATAAAAAATTAACTGAAAGTAACACAAAAATGAAATAAATGAAATGAAAGTTAAACAAAAATGAAATGAAAGTTAAACGAAAACAAAATATAAATTTAAAGTAAAACAAAATTAAAATAAAATAAAAATCCGTTTTTTTATCGGCCGAGCGCTACCATAATTCCTTGCATTGAAAGAGACAGCCCTACCTGATGGAATTCCCAATCACATTTTCAATTTTCCAGAGCAATATGGTCTTCAGGAATGTGGTGTGTTTTTGTATTAATCTAGTTACTTTATTTCACTTATTTTTTTATACCTGGCAAATTAATTGATCATTTGTTTATTGCTGTTTACAGACCCCATTGAAGGTTAAGTAAGCCACAAACAAGGGATCCCAGACTGAGGGATCTCAAACAAGAGGTCCTATTACCTATCCCAAAATTAAAATAAATCGAGAATAACCCTTCCAAGCTATTGCCTGCATGCATGTGGCATGCATGTGAGTATGCATGCCGCATGCATGCAAATTGGCACATTTTGCCTGCAGTGCATGTGCAGGCATGCAGAGAGTGCATGCATTGTTTGCATGCATGCATTACGAGTACATGCATGCAATATGAATGCATGCATGCAATAATTGAGTGCATGAATGCGGCATTCATACAAATTGGCACTTTTTGCCTACACTGTGCATGCAAACTTATGCATGCATGCTAAGAGTGCATGCATGCATGCATGATGATATTTATGCAGACTATTTATTTGCATGCATGCAATAAGAAATTATTGCCTGACCGGTAAATGCTTCTGAAAATTGAATTTTATGCACAATTCAATAGTTTATTAGCCTGGTTGAATTGGATGGATGTTATTGTTGTGCGTACTTACACGCAAAATAATTGCAGCTGACTTTTTAACAGAGTTTTAAAACTTATGATGTGTCAGTGCCTGGCTCAGCATGCAAATTTCAGCAGCTCAGTCTGTCAGGCCATTATATTATCTTGCACTAAATTACCTCAGCTGATATCAATATAGTATAAAGCTGATATCAATATAGTATAATTAACAAACAATTAGTGAATGTATATATTATAAATTTGACAAGTATTTTACAATCGCTCGTCTTAAAATACACCTCTGGTAAAAACAATTTAACACATTGTTATAATTTCAATATATTAACCCATTAAGCGCCAGCGCTCTCCCCTTGACGAGTAAAATCGTCTGGCGTTAGACAGAGTAAAATACTCTGGCGTTAGACAGAGTAAAATACTAAAGTAAGGTGCATCAGGGTGCAATGCAACTCAATGGGTTAACTAGACACATGGGCAGATAGGCCAGTTAACCCATTAAGCGCCAGCGCTCTCCCCTTGACGAGTAAAATCGTCTGGCGTTAGACAGAGTAAAATACTAAAGTAGGGTGCATCAGGGTGCAATGCAACTCAATGGGTTAATCAAACATCTATACTTACTCCAAAAAGTAAAATTACACTCTGGTTAAACTACATGCATGGTTTGATTAAATTAGTGAAAAAGGAAACACAATGTTTGGCGAAATATTCATATTATAAATATTTCACCGAACACAAGTGTGATTTTTCATTAATATTTCGAGAAGAAGTGTAATTTCATATTAATGGTCGTTTTAGTCAAATATACAAATACTCAATTACAAGAAGCATTGCATTGATGTATTCATTAGAGAACACTGTCAGCCACACACTTCTTTGCACTCAATTTTAAGAGTAATCTTATGGAATTAACTTTCAATGCAGAATTCCCGCTGACTCGGAACACAGTTTTACCAATTAGTCGAATAAATTGACTAATTGATATTATTAATAACCTAAATGTTTGGTTAATTTAACTAATTGTTCCTGGTTAATAAATATCCTGGTTAATTTAACCACAGTCTTGGTTGATATATCCAGGAATCCTGATTAAATTAAACACAAAATTTAACAAGGAACATTAAGTTACACCCAACAGTGTTAATTTTAGGTTAACCAAGACATTTTTAACCATGGTGTTAATCAGTGTACTGAATATCAAATATAAACATTATGCAAGCTTTTATAAGTCAATGTTAGCAAGAAGATAACATGTTTAAATAAATAAGACTTATTGCTCACAAACACGGATTGTCACGTTTCCAAATCCAGTTTATGTGGTAGTTGCAGTTTCGCCATGTGATTGATGTCTTCCAAGTCTTGTTTCTATCAATACCTGTCCAATTACACGATTGACTTGGAAGGCATTCAATGTTTTTGGATAAATACGGTGTAAAAAATCTATAAATGAAATAATTAAGGCATTAAAAGGGTGGTGCATGCTTGTTTCAATATTGGTTCATTTACATTATTTTCAGTCTACCCTTTTATTAGTTTTAAAGGATCCCCTTTAATGTTGAATTTACTAACCACAAATAAGCAGCATTCTTTCTGTGTCCAGTTTGTTTTTGCCCTTACCGCCTGTAAGGATAGACTGTTTCCGTTCCTCTACGGTAAACATGGAAACTACCAAAATCCGTTCAGCCTTTTTGAAATTTCCAGCTGCAGAAGCTTTTGATTTCAACTGGTGTGGGATGGCTGCCGAGACTTGACACTCCTGTGGCTGTGCAGGTGAACACGATGTGGGTGTAGAACTGGATAGGGCATGTGGCTGTAGTGATGGAGATGGTCGAGGAGATGGTGTTGATGGATGATATTCGGAGACGGAGGTGCATGCAGGTGAAACTGGTAGTGGTATTGTAGATTATTAGATATATATTGATTGCTTGGTTGTATCTGCCAATAAAAAGCAGGAAAAACATTACATAATGTCATATAGTAATAGAGAATAGAGGGCAAAACGCCAAATAATAATGATAATTTATTCAAACAAAGTCCCAATATTGGAACATCAAATACATGGGTAAATGAGTCTATTACAATCCATAACAGTAACATAAATACTATATATATAAATATATATGAATGAGGTTGATAAATATAAATACACATACATATATACACACACACACATGTAACTCGTATTAGTAATCAGACCATGCAGGCTATCAAAAGTAGCTGAAACGTGTTTTGGCCGGGCTATAGTTATATTAAAAATACTCACAGAAGAAGTGTCAGTGGTTGTGCAAGCTGCAAAATGTCCTGGTCCTTCTGGTTTTGTTTGAATTCTGCTTACAACTGTAATATATAAAAATATGTTTAACACCAAAGTTTATATTTATAATTTATACCTATTTAATATGCACTTTTTTCTAGAAATTGAACTTCGTTATAGTATACTTAAGTTAAAATGTAAAACTCCTTAATAAGACAATAATAAAGATCAGTAAGATTTTTAACACAGTGCACTGTCACTGATAAAGCCGGTTACAGACGAGCAAGTTTTCTATGACAAGTTTTTATGTGACAAGTTTTTATTTGCTCGTCTGTATGTGCAAATTTGACATTTTTTTCTATGACAAGTGCAGTTGTTCAAAAGCTAGCATGCTTAGCCTACAATCTTTGACAATATAGAATGGGACAATCTAATTTTCACATGCATTCAGTTGTAATATACCATTTCCTGATACATATTTTCCACCGTCCCTCCCCCCACCCATTTCAATGTTGGCGCCGAGCATCCAGACATCAGATTTTTGTTGGCCCAACATTGAACTGGGGGAACGGGGGGCGCTATTCCTTTCAAAATATATGAAATTACAGCAGCTGTACCATAGTTTCTGGCAAAGATTGTCTTGGTGGTGATCAATGGTGTTTGCCGATTTGGTAATTAAACGTTTTAGTTTTAAGTTTATACCGCCCAATAACATGTATTTCAGTATCGAAGCATATGTGGGCAAGTTTTGGTAGTTTTAGATACTATCCATTCATTCCGGGTGTGTGTGTGTCATTTTTAACACTTTATATACCAATACAGGTACGTGTGCTACTAGGTATAATGCTTAATAAGGACATTTATATTCACGTCTAATATCATTATAGCTCTCTTCCTTGTGAAAAATCCACGGACATTTACTCAAAAGTTACATGCTGTCTTTGGAATGATGCAAAAGACCATAATTACGACGAACCTGGAACAGAACTATTCAGAAATAATCGGTTTGTGAGTCGGGTAGGTTTAAATCTCATCTCACAACATTCAAACTGCGGGGAAAGACAAATAAATATGCATTGTTTTCGCCTTTTACAAACTTATACTTGAGAACTGGGGCCATTTCCAAGCTAAATTTCATTTGCAGTATAAGATTTATAGCACAGTTCATAATGCAGCCAGTAGTCAAATTTCATATGTCTCATATTACACGATGCTCACTAACGATTCTCGGTCTAAAACGCTGATTTGCGTTACTATAAATTTTACTTATCTTACATTTTATATGCATATGGGTACAAGAACCCATTTTCCTTAATTACAATCGGTTAACTTTGCAGATATCCCTTTTTACATTCGTTTTTGAATGAAGCTCACTACAAAACTGTAAATAAATCTATATCTCATTGGCTATTTTAGGACAGAAAGTGAGAATTGTTGCTAGAAAATCATTCGTATCTTAGTCAGTTCATTACGAGAACTTGTAAAATCGTCCTGTCTTATAAAATATGTTGGACTTTAAATGCCTAGGGTGAATTTGTTTGATATTGTCTGTTATTAAGGCTTTTATGGTGGGTGAGCCCATGAAAATTTGGTGAGATTCATGGTGAGATTCGTTTCTATATTGATCTCATTGTCACATATACGCGCTTAGTCTTGCTACCAGATGGCTCAGTTGTCAATTTTCTTTAAATAGAGTCCCAATACCGTTACCATGCATGGAATTCAATGAATTGTGACTAAAATGTGGCACTACAAGCCTTTAAATCTGATTTTAAATATACGCGATTAGGCAGCCGGATTTTAGCTATTTCCCATCACACGCATACGCAAACATTGTATAACACAGTACACGAAAATTATCTGTGTGCAACGAAATTGCTAAAGGACCTAACAGAGGTGAAGAAATTGTGAAAATATAACTGCGTACACAGCTTGATGATGTCTACAAGTTGAATTAAGTTAAGTTTAAGAGTAATGGTATTACTTCAACAGACAATCTTTGACAATATAGAATGGGACAATCTAGTTTTCACATGCATTCGGTTGTAATATACCATTTCCTGATACATATTTTCCACCCTCCCTCCCCCCACCTGTTTCAATGTTGGCGCCGAGCATCCAGACATCAGATTTTTGTTGGCCCAACATTGAACTGGGGGAACGGGGGGCGCTATTCCTTTCAAAACATATGAAATTACAGCAGCTGTCCCATAGTTTCTGGCAAAGATTGTAGCTAACTTGTCATACAAAATTTGTTGCATATACACATGTGCACTTTGCAAATAAAACTTGTCATAACATAGAAAACTTGCTCGTCTGTAACTGTCTTATTACTGACACTAGCGACTTTAAGGAAATGCGTTTTTGCGATGACAACGACGTTAGATGACACAGATTGGGATTGGCACTACGTCGTCGCATCATCGCTGGTAATTTGTTAAGCAAGTGCAAATGACGACGACAAAAAATCCAGATATATAAAAAATGGCGCCATTTTCAAATTCAGTCAAATTGTTTCGAAATGTAAACAACAGAACATGTACTTTAGGGAAATTTGAGAGCTCGCTACATTGTGTTTTGGATTAGGTTATATCTCGGCTGCAGAATTTGCTGTTTTACTTGTTGAATATGAATCTTGCAATCCAGATTTTCCATATGACGAGTATATGCCTTTTAACCTGGATGATATGGACGAAAGTGAATGCTTAGCAGAGTTTCGATTTGAGAAGCAGCATATTCCACTTCTTGCTGAAGCATTGAGAATCCCAGCTTACTTCATTACGGAGCAAAGAAGCCGAGTCAGAGGCATAGAAGGGTTGTGTATGTTGCTAAAGAGAGTGGCATATCCATGCCGTTACAGTGACATGATTCCTCGATTTGCTCGTCCAGTCCCAATGTTGAGTATGGTCACAAACAAGGTCATAAATCACCTTTACGAAACTCAACCATCGACTCACACAATGGAATCATACCATTCTCCACCCTCAAGCACTTGAGCAGTATGCTGAAGCAATTCATAATAACTGCTTTGGTTTCATAGATGGAACTGTCAGACCGATTTCTCGCCCAAGAGAGAATCAGTGTGTAGTTTATAATGGACACAAACATGTCCATGCTCTTAAGTTCCAATCAGTTGTGATTCCAAATGGTCTTATTGCCAAAATGTATGGGCCAGTAGGTTAGTGTAAAGTCTTCTGAATTAAAACGCGCTTGCATTACTGAAATTAACCATTGCTTTATAGAGGAAATTTAATTTAGTAATATACTTCTTCTTTCACATTTCTACAGAAGGCAAAAGGCATGATTCGGGAATGTTGGCAGAGTCAGGTCTGATGGGGCAGTTGGAATTAAATGCACACTCAATGAATGACCAACCAATGTGTCTCTATGGGGACCCAGCCTACCCACTTAGGGTTCATCTTCAAGCACCTTACCGCATTGCACAACTAACTCAACAGATGAGGCTTTTTAATACATTGATGAGTTCCACAAGAGTCTCAGTTGAATGGCTGTTTGGAGATATAATCCATTACTTTAAATTTGTTGACTTCAAAAAGAGCTTAAAGATTGGCCTTAGCAGTGTAGGTAAAATGTATTTGACATGTGCACTACTGCAAAATGCCCACACATGTTTGTATGGAAATCAAACATCAACTTTTTTTCAACTTGAGCCACCTACACTTCAACAATATTTTATTTGAAAGCCAATATAAACAATACATGTGCTTCCATGTTAAATAACAATGTACATAACTTTAAACTTTACACAACAATGTCCAGCAAAAACCAAGTGAGGTGGGGAATGCACTTACAGCTTCTTTTACAGTTACAGTGTCAGTGAGTTAAAAAATATTATCTTTATCAATCTTGGTGTATCCTACCAGTTGGTAAAACTAAATGTTAGCAATTTAGCAGTTACGTAAGAAGCTTAAGGGCATCAAGCAAGCAACAATGCTTACCATTCCCACATTTAGTATCCTTATGGTTATTTCTGAACTTTGCTAACCTTAGTTGTTAATTAATGTCAATTAAATATAAAAATCAAGGAAAATATCCAACAAGAAAGTTAACACAGTCAGTTTATGCGCACAGGTCACTTCATTGTGTTTTTCTTGATACCTGTTGCAAATATGTCAATATTTGCTGTTGCTGTTGCATCATCAACATATTCTGATACTGTTGCTGTTCTTGTTGTCGGGCATTGTCTTATTGCTGTTGCTGTTGCGCCAACAACTGCACAAGGGTTGCCTGGAATTGCTGTTGCTGCTCCAAATGCTTATTTGAGGCTTCATCTGAGTGCTTCCTTGCTTCAATTTCAGCTCTTCTTAATTCATATTCTTGCTGGGCTCTTTCCTTAGAAATTCCACAGCCTCGTTCCCACTTCTTCTTTTCTTAATGGCAACTTTTTCTGCAGCCTTTTCACCCTTTCTCTTCTGTGTATTTCCCAAGGTTTCCATGGCCAACTTTCGGACTTCTTCAGCAGTGTGCTTATCTTCATCATCTTTCTTTTTTTTTAGAAAGGTTTATTGGTACTGTGGACTTTATCTTTTCCAATATCTCTTCCAATAGCTCCGATTTTTCATCCAATTCTGGGTCAATTCCTGATGCACTTATTTCTTTGCGATCCTTCTTTCTTTGCGATCCTTCTTTTTAAACCACTTCAACAGTTTATTAAGTTTATCCCTCAAATAACGCTGACTAACATGACATTTGGGGAATTCAAGAGCATTCAGCTTGTCTGCAATATCTTCCCATACTTGGCCACGTTCAACACTGCTCTTTCTGTACATAAACAAGTCACTCACAAGGACTTCTCTGAGAAATAGCATATCATGCTCTTCAGACCAGGCTTTACTATAAAGAAAACAGCAGGAGAAAATTGAATTCAAACAATCTTACAATTGAGTGATTCAAGTACTTTTGATGTTGGCACATTGCATTTTTAAACCAACCCCTGCCCCCCTATTGAGGAACGCAGAATTTCCAAAAGCCACACACACACACACACACACACACACACACACACACACACACACACACACACACACACACACACAAAATGACCTAAAAATGAAGGAATTTCCATGGGAGGGTCGAATTTTTAAGGCAAATCTGTGGAAATACCACAGAGTAGGTCTAACTAGTGCAGGGATGGAGGGGAGGGCACCCTTAAGCCCTGGCCAGAAGTGGTGCAGGGGGGGGGGGTGCTATTTTTCATGGTAAAGCAAAAATTATTAGAGACCAAATGAGATACAGTAATTTGAGTAATAACATGATGATAAGCAAACTCTGAACAACATAATACAATAGTCAAGCAAGACTTTGCAGTAGTCAAGCAAGTTGATGGGCATTGCACATGACAGACACAACTTGGCACCAGAGCTGGCAGAGCACCGCCCTACCAGATCATGCTGGATCCAATCCCTGAAAGTGACTAAAACGTATAGAATAATTTTCCATGGTATGGTCAACAATGGAAGAGAAATTCCAGAGGTATATACGTAGGTTAAAATCAGCAAGAATTTTCCAAGAAATATCTACTAATCGACTGCCTCGTCCCCAGTCGCTTTCAAATGGGGGAGAGGAAAACAAGAAAAAATTTCTTTGTTGGGCTTGCACAGAGCCTTTCACTAGACTAGATGGACTGTCATTTCACTAGACTAGATGGACTGTCCTGTGGAGGAGGCAGGCTAATGAGAAATAAATATAGTCTAGGACCTGTATATGAGTTTGTATGCGATTCATTTAGGACAGGTAATCTCAACTGTTTTAGGGTAAAATGACCATGGCGGTCAACATGAAATATGTGCGAAAACCTGAATCCGGGGCGAAAGTCCTGAAAATGACCCTGCCCTGAAACGGCAGTGTCGACATAGCTCTAACCTCAGAAAAGGAAAAGCGATAGCCTTTCTGAAGTGCTTATAGTGTTTAGAAGGGTTGCTTTTAGGGGTGGTCATTGGAAGGAAAAATTTATCGAAGTATAATATTTTACCAGAAAATGACTATGCACCGCCCCAGGTAAATTGCTGATTATGCACAAAATAACTAGTATGCCTGGCAGAAATTAAATATTCTTATTTCCTAAAAAAAATTATCATGGGGTGAAAAACTATGCTTAATTTAATATAAATATTGTTGATTTCATAAGGATTGTCATTGTTTTCTTTAAATATAATACATTTTATTTCACTTACCCCCCACGAAAACACGATTTCAGCCATATTTTGCCGTCTTGTTTGCTTTTTATCGCCGAATCTCGCAAATATCATCCAGTTATTGTACTTTTACATAATCATAAATGGCTGAAGAAGATTTCAAAGAAGGTTTCATCCACTTTTGTAACAGTGCAGTGTATTTTACCTTCGATATTGTGTCCTTCGATATTCCGCCAAATTGCCGCCATTTTAATGGCTCGCCGCTTCTCTGTCTGATAAATGCAACTTTTTCGTTTCCATATGTATTTAGATTACAGTATCCAAGAGTACTTCATTGTAGAATAGTCCCAATCCAAAAATTGGCAACATTTGTCCAATTAGGAAGGAAAAATCCTCCCGTATACCATTTAGGTTCAAAATAAAAAACAAATCATTTGAAAGTCACGTGCAATCTTCGCGAAAACTTCTCGTGGACACATGACAGGGGGGGTTGAATATTTTCACGAATATGTTCGCCACCACAGAAACACTGTTACAAAAGTGGATGAAACCTTCTTTGAAATCTTCTTCAGCCATTTATGATTATGTAAAAGTACAATAACTGGATGATATTTGTGAGATTCGGCGATAAAAAGCAAACAAGATGGCAAAAAATATGGCTGAAATCGTGTTTTCGTGGGGGGTAAGTGAAGTAAAATGTATTATATTTAAAGAAAATAATGACAATCCTTATGAAATCAACAATATTTATATTAAATTAAGCATAGTTTTTCACCCCATGATAATTTTTTTTAGGAAATAAGAATATTTAATTTCTGCCAGGCATATTAGTTATTTTGTGCATAATCAGCAATTTACCTGGGGTGGTGCATAGTCATTTTCTGGTAAAATATTATACTTCGACAAATTTTTCCTTCAATGACCACCCCTAAAAGCAACCCTTCTAAACACTATAAGCACTTCAGAAAGGCTATCGCTTTTCCTTTTCTGAAGTTAGAGCTATGTCGACACTGCCGTTTCAGGGCGGGGTCATTTTCAGGACTTTCGCCCCGGATTCAGGTTTTCGCACATATGCCATGTTGACCGCCATGGTCATTTTACCCTAAAACAGTTGAGATTACCTGTCCTAAATTAATCGCATACAAACTCATATACAGGTCCTAGACTAATAAGGAAATTCCACTACATGACTAGGTCAGAAATTGTCAAGGAATTTCCATGGGATGGGTAAAAACAAGAAGTGTAAATTTCACAGGGAAGGCTGAAATTCAATAAAAATATGTGGAAATTTTACAGGGGAGGCTACAAATTCACTAAAAATTTGCGAAAATTCCAAAGGAGGGGGACCAAAAATAGATGCAAATCAATACTCAATAGGGGAGTTTAGTTTAGAAAAATTTATGCAATGTGTCATAAATATTAATATTATCACATGTATATTGGGTGAACTTTCACATTTTAATCAATAATTCACATCATTCAGTGTAAGGGACTAAATCAGTACACAGATCTTTATAATATCTATCCAATACAGAAGTTAGCTATTCATGTGTTTGGTCTTGCACAAGAAGAAAATATTCAAATTTGACCCCGACAAGTTAATACAAATATAGAATATAAATGAAACAGTGTACACTATTTCAATTGCAAATTAGTAACAGTCAGGGAGGCAAATAAATAGTAAATATAGAAGTATGAAACTTATAAATACCTGGTAGTGGTTACTGAGTTAGCTTCGTGAGATGCCATGTAAAAATACATTGAAAAAATTGGAAAATGTTGAAGCAAATTCCACGTAATGGCGACGACGAGAAATCATGCAAAATCAAGTCGTCGTAGAGACGACGACAACGCAAGTTCATAGTACAATATGCAAACTCAGCAAAAAAACAGTAACTTTACTTCCGGGTGGTCGTCATCATTGTGATGACGCAGTTTGCTTAAGGTCGCTACTGTCACTGATAACACTGACATGACATTGGTCATTATACCTCTATGCAAGATCTTTATGTCCTGTTGTATTCTTTTGATTGCATCAGAATTGACTTGGCACATCTAGAGAATAGGGAAAAAAACACTTGTTACTGCATGTTTTGTGTATATGAGACTAATACCCATATTCTAAAAGCTCACTCACACTCAATGAGTGGAGGTTCAATCTGAGCTTCTCTTGAGTGTCAATGCTGTTTTTGAATGGCTGGAGGGCGAGTAGTCACATAGTAAGGTGCGACACTAACCCTCCAGCTATTCAGAAACAGCAATGACACTCGAGAGAAGCTCAGATTGAACTTCCACTCAGTGAGTGTGAGCTTTTAGAATACGGGCGCATGTCTATGGAATATGTACAGACTACAGTATACCTTTTTTACATGTCCCACATGCATTTAATTGCCCAAATTGGCAATCGCCCATGCCATGGCATTGTCCGAGGCATTGTCATTTATTTTAATTAGCTGTCGGGAAAATTAAAGTGTGTCCTGCAGTAATTTTTCGATTCAAATTTAATGCACTATCATTATAAGTTAACGCATGCTTTGAGGGAAATTAGTGATTAAATGTCCCCACCACTATTTAATCACTAATTTCCCTCAAAGCATGCATTTAGTTTGTAAATACATGGTAGCAGAGGTTATCGCGCATGGTGTGTTGCCTATTTTGAATGCTGTTTGATTGTCTTATGATTGTGGTATGAACACTTTTCATATATACGCACACGCAGAAACATCTCCGTGTTCATTCTTTTTAGGCATGCGCATAAACGGAATTTTCTCCCACAATTGAAATGTTCAAGATTGTGGAATAAAAGCTGGCAAAGTGATTGTTCGAATGTGTACAGGACGGTGTTGTCAGATACTGTCCATAGTTGTGCCGATGATTTTCGATGAGGTACAGCTCTCCAATCAGAGGTAATGAGGTACACTTTTGTCTTCTAAATATCCCTCATCAAGCATGCAGGGGAAAATTAGAAGACAAAGAAATCCTTTGTTTTCAACTAAATATTCCCATTTCCCAGGGAAATTTAGAAGACAAAAGCGTATGCA
>CACRXK020012126.1:0-15487 GCA_902702795.2 Paramuricea clavata
AAAGTTACTAACGTAACAACATTTATTGGTATAAAATGGGTAATTGGACAAGTACTGGTGCAAGACATTGTGTAGCCTAAATAATGAGAGGACCAGTATTCCAAAAATTGTTGTTCTTAATTTCTTAACTCCGACTCCTCGGATGAACATATACGTAAACACCTAGGGAAATTACGATTATATAGAAACTAAAATAGGTGGAAATTTTATGGGACACGGTAAAAGGCGAGGATAAGGAGCAAGAGATTAAAGTTGCGGAGGAAGGCAACCCTGTCCGCGTTTCGACCTAAAGATGGTGTAACATTTTCACTGTCCGTCACCGTATTCTGTTCACTATTTTCTCTGAGCTGTACACAGTGAATTCAATTTATCAACATATCAGTGAACGTTGTCAATGGTTCCGTTTGGTCTTCGTTCATGGGTTCCTTCACATTTTTCTCAGAAAGATCTTCATCAAAAGACATCGTGACTGCAGAATCTTTACTACCACTCGATTCAGTTCCAAGTAGGGTTAGGTCATACTGCAGGTCATTTTCCTTGGTTGTCATGTTACTTTTTACAAAGAAAGTATTGATTTTCGACCGGGATGAATCCGATGATTCCATCACTGGATGACTTTTTACCATTGTGAAATGTGAACCAATCGAGAATGCACCTCTTTATAATCACTGATCGATTTCCTTATTGCGTTCCTCGCACCGAACGTCGTAAAATCAACAATTTTTTAATGATTGTAAGAAAATCGCGCACTTTAATGTCTATCTAAAAGTCTAAAATTAGTCACATTTATAGGTCATTGTATAATGTATAGTATCTATTTTCAGTGACTGGTGTGTCATAGCCGCGGTGCCGCCCAGGGCCAGATGATAAACTGATCACTGATCCGATTGTTACTACGCACACTTATACCACACCTTCGCAATATGTGCAGCTATATACTATATACTTATTTAGTTTAATAGTTGTATAGCCTACATTATGCTAGGTAAAACTGCTGAATATAGGCATGAATACAGTAGTGACATTTTATTAGTAGCCATAGCAATTGTTCCTTCGTTCTAGCCGTTTCTGTGGGGATTTACGTCTGTGGTATGTGCGCAAAAATCAAAACCAAATCCGATTTTAGAGCACTTGACCTTTAATAAATGTTAAACTGACGCAACATGCTTGAATCCAGCTATGCGGTCTATGGTAGTAATAAATATACACAAACGTTGCCATTACAGATTTACAGTGCATGATTGATCATGAACCTGTAAAAGTTAAACTTCGGTCGAAATAATACTTCTGTTCCGCTTTATGGATCAATATATTCGTCTAACCACCAGACCGTCGTTGCCCGAATGACAAGACAATTTTTGCCCGAATATAGATAAATTCTCAAAAAATTATGCCTATGCGTTCTTGACGGACAAACACTGACATATGCGCCTGCAACTAGAATTCTAGAAATGCATGCTTTGTCAACGTCGACACTAAATCCGTTTTTGTAGTGTTTTCGTATTGTTCTCCGCTCACAAGGGAATATAAAACAATGGTGTAGTTACCTGAAACGCTACAAAAACGGATTAGTGTGGACGTAGCCCTAGAGTTCCAAGAATTTTATATGTGTCACTCATGCACCACACATTACACCGTATTGTATCGTACGGCACCGCACTGTATTGTGTTGTGTTGTGTTGCGCTGCGCTGTGTTTTGTTTTGTTGTGTTGCGTTGCGTTGCGTTGTGTTGTGCTGTGCTGCGATGCGTTGCATTGCGCTGTGCTGTGTTGTGCTGTGTTATGTTGTGTTGCGTTGCGTTGTGCTGTGCTGTGATGCGTTGCATTGCGCTGTGCTGTGTTGTGTTGTGTTGTGTTGTGCTGTGCTGTGTTGTGTTGTGTTGTGTTGTGTTGTGTTGTGCTGTGTTGTGATGTGCTGCTGTGTGGTGTTGTGTATATTGCCCCATATTTCGACTATGCCCCAGCTAGTTTTTCTGTATTATCCACAACGTTGTTAATTTGTTGAACTTTTCAGCAACTCAGAAGGGTTAAACACAAGTATTGTGAATAAAGCCAAACTTGATCCAACACCTCTTCTAACATCAGTCAAAATGAACAGAGCTAGTGTTCAAACAGAGACAACATGTTGTATCCAGTAATGGTTGCATCGTTCAAGATTATATCACAGAAAAATCTTACCTTGATCTTAGCGGGATAGTGGTTATTTAATCTGCTATAAACCACCGTATAAATGAAAAACTCTGTTAACTCATGCTGAACATTGCCCCTGCCTTTTGTCACTTTCCTTTTGGCCAGACACAGTTTTCCAGGCTCATTTTTTATACCGATTGATCCGTCTATTTCAAAATGATCTACTGCATTCATCTTGTAGCGCAATAAACTTTCACTGGCATAAAAGCATAAACATTCATTTACAATGCGACGAAAGCATACGTCGAATTTCGTTCGCGTCGAATGCAAATTGAGACAATACATAATGAGATGATAAACCCATTAAGCTTATTATCTATTGTTCGAATTGCATTAGCTTAGTCATGGAAACACATGGTAGCCTCGGTTTCTTTTGTTTCAACAGGGACGTTTACTAAATCACGTATTTCCCTCATTACCCATGCATACGCTTTTGTCTTCTAAATTTCGGGGATATTTAGTTGAAAACAAAGGATTTCTTTGTCTTCTTGATAAGGGATATTTATTACCTCGTTACCTCTGATTGGAGAGCTGTACCTCATCGAAAATCATCGGCACAACTATGGACAGTATCTGACGACACCGTCCCGTACACATTCGAACAATCACTTTGCCAGCTTTTATTCCCTAATCTTGAACATTTCAATTGTGGGAGAAAATTCCGTTTATGCGCATGCCTAAAAAGAATGAACACGGAGATGTGTTTCTGCGCGTGCGTATAATATTATATGAAAAGTGTTCGTACCATAATCATAAGACAATCAAACAGCATTCAACACAGGCAACAAACCACGCGCGATTCCCTCGGCTACCATATATTTACAAACTAAACGCATAATTTGAGGAAAATTAGTGATTAACTGACCCCGCAAACCTCGGTTGCGGGGACATTTAATCACTAACTTTCCTCAAAGCATGCGTTTACTTATAATAATTCTTAATTTTACTATATTCTACCGTTACTCTAATATCTGTGACATCAGAACGATATTTTAATTTCTTAATAAGTCAATGTTCAATGAACATATGCACCCTGTCAATATTTTATGCATCTTTGCGTTCAGCTTAGCGCATTCAAATTCTAACAATACACTATTTCAATAGTTGTTGGGACACGCTGTTTACTGTCGGCGGGCTATTGTTGTTATATCAGTTCAACCAAAATTTGGTAACCAAATAATTCACAAACTGAGAATGTATGCATCAACAGCTGCGAACAATGATAGCGCCGGCATACCGCAAGCATATGCATGTGAACAAGGCTAAAGTAAAGTCTCTGTGGTAAAGTTCTTATAGCTGATGTTTTACTTCGCTTGAAAACAATTCTTCCGCCAAATTGCCTTTCTTTTGAATTTTCTGATGCGAAGGCATTTTAGGCCCTGTTTACATTACTGTATACCGGATTCGCTGGTCACAACATCTTCTTTTGCCGTTACGGAGCAATGGTTAGTAGCAAATGTTTATTAGTTTGACAGAATTGGCATGTTTATTTGGTTCTCTGAGATTAAAAATCTTCACAGCCTTTCTATACCTACAAAATTTGACCCACAGTGGCGGAAATTTGCCGAATTGCCACCTTCACGGAAAATTGCCGAATTTTCGGAAATTTTGACCTAAAAGAGGGCTAAAAACAGTCTTTTCGAGTGCAAATGGGGAGGGGGGGGAGGGGGTTACGTCGGAAATTTGAAAGTTTTGTCGGAAATTTAGGAGGGTTCCCCCCCCCCCACCGGAAAAAGTGAAATTCCGCCACTGTTGACCCACTCCGATTGCAATCCAGTATAGTGTAAACGGGGCCTAAGAAGTGATTACTGAACAACATGGAGCAAAACTTGAATTCATGCAAGGACGTAAACTTAAAGCCACGTTACTTCGAAAACTAAAGTTGAGCTAGGACATTGTTTTTTTTAAATTAATGCATTCGACACATACCTTAAGCCTGTTTTCCACTAGGCGGAATTTTGCGCGCGGAGCGGAATTTTTCTTTGTCTTTTCTAATTAGTTCCACCCGAGAAATCACAAGACAAAGAAAAATTCCGCTCCGCGCGCAAAATTGCGCCCAGTGGAAAACCGGCTTTAGGCCTGTTTCAAACGTCGCGCTTCTCATGTGCCGAACGCATTAAAAACGTACAACAGATAGTCAGCTGAAATGCCTCATTATCTACTGTTTCTAATGCGTTCGGCACATGAGAAGAGCGACGTTTGAAACAGGCTGATAAAAAGTATTCCATGTACATGCTTGCTTCAATCCCACTGACATGCCCCTGGTTGTGTTGCATGTTTAAACAATGCACATGCATAACATCATATTGTGTATACAGTATAGTGTACCATGCTATTTGGCAGGCAAAAGTACATTTAATTAACCCATGAAAATAGCATGCAAAGCATCGTTCTGGCAAAATGCCATACTACAGTATAGTCATAGTTGGCAGTTGCCAAACTGTTGATGCCATAGTTGGCAGTTGCCGAACTGTTGATGTCAATTACCCTGATAGTCAAGTCAGATTCAATTCAAACAAAAAGTCAACAGACGAAACCCTGTTTAAATTATTCCAAACTGATCGACAACAATCGAGATGAAATTAGTTCACTTTTAACGCTTGAAATGAACGCTTTGAGCTGGCGTGCAATTACAGTGATCAATGTTGATTTTGCTATATAGTTCTAAGTGCTAAATGATGTAAGAAAATAGAAAACAAGATAAGGCGAAGACCACAAAACATAAATATCGCTGTCCAAGCGTTACAAATTGTTTGCAATAAGCAAATTCAGTATAATGTAAAGACAAGTCAGAAATCAACAGACCATACAATGAATACAAAATACACCAAAACAACTGCATTTATATACATCATGCATGCAAAGCATTCTGGTCGGTTAACAGCAGTGCATTCTGGTCGGAGAAACGGAAGTAAAATCTCACTTTCAGAGCCCAATACGAATTAGAACTGCTGATTTGGTCGCTCGCTTCAGGCTCGCTCGCTGCGTCAGCAAATATAAAGAATAAAATGATTGTGTAACCACAACAACTACTTCAAATACTTCATGCTTGGAAAATATAGTTAGGGATGTCCCTTTTAGCCAATTTTGGTTATCCACTATGGTTGCTTTTGCAACGGGAAAAACAGATTGCAAACATTATTTTTACTATAACTCCTATTTAAAATAAAGATATAAAAAATGGCTAATGGGTGCATGGTACATACTAAAAATTGGACCTGCGCGAAAAATGGTTCACTTCTATCAACTGAGATAATGTCATTGGGCAGTTCACATAGGTCCAAAAATCAGGTTTTGAGAAATCGACAGTTAAAGTTGGAGTTTCATTATATCTGTATGTTTTGGTGTTTTCAACTAGTTCCAAGTTCAATTTTTTCCTTGCACGTTTGGATTTGCTTGAGCCACTCGAATTTTGGGCCACTTTTGCTTTCTTGAGCTAGCCAAACAATCTTCTTTAAACTGCCCACTCGCATACGCTAACTCTTCTCTTCCCTTCAATCTTTCCTCTTCCACCAATTTAGCCTGTCGAATCTTCTGTCTTGCTTTCTTGAATTTCTCTTCTGCCCTTCTATTCGCTTGTTTCACTCTATTTTTATCCTTTTTTCCACTTCCAGCCATTGCATTACAACCATGAGAAATTCAAGCTCTTTCATCTCGGCATGGCTACCAGATGCACCAGTGTTGTATTGCAATGTAGCAGATGCCGCTGCTGTCTCAACACTTCTGAATCTTCTATTGTGATATTTTGGGTATCTGTTCCACACCAAGAAATTGACTGACTCGTTTGCATTCTGTGACAACCCTGGTAAGTATCTCTTCAACAGCTTCTTATCACTAAGTCTATCGAATAGTGGAGTAAGAAACTTTAATTAGAAACACAGGATCCAGATGGTGTGGTTTGACAAAAGCATCACCAATATATATGCCCCTCTGATAAGGACACCATGGGCTTTTACCATCAGAACAGTTCTGATTCCTCGTCTTTTAATTGTCCATCTTGACACTATGGACAAAACTGCTTTGATTGCACACTGCATCTTCTTCACTGCATTGTCAACATCCTATTTTGTTTTTGCTTTCTTGTTGGTGAAACGTCTTATAGCATTGCCATAATACCTTTGCAGTTTATCAATTGTGGGCCTTGTACGTCTTCCGGTTTTTGCTTGAACAGGTTTTCCATCTGGAAGTTTTGTACGTCCTGTCAGTCCAATAAGATTTTTCCCATACACTTCTGCACATGTTCCATATTATAAGGACCTGTGTTGGGAAAGAGTCAAGATGGTGATTTTGAGCACCTGAAAATTTCAAGTTTAATGTAAAATATTCTACCTCTACTTTAATAAATTTGCTTCGTTTATTTGCTATAACATTTGTTAATTAAAGCCGTTCCACATAAAATGAAAGACCAGCTTACACAACATTGGAAGTATTCTAGATAAAAAGCTTAATCCCATCATCAAAACTCTTGATAACGTTAATATCAAGATTGCGAAAATCGATAATATAGAACAATCCTTAACATTTTTGAGTGATAAATACGATGATTTTCTCTCGAAAGTAGCAAAAATGGAAGAGACCAATAAATCACTAGTGGAGGATAATTTATCTAGTATTTATCCTGATATAAATCTGCCTTCTCAAACAAATTTTAAATATTATACTACTCAGGATTTCGTAGACAGCAACCAAATTCAAAATTGTGTATACCAAACATTTTTCTGTATTCCATTGCAATATTAGAAGCCTGGGTGCCAACTAATAGTATGAAAACTTTGCACACATGCTTGATGAACGTGAACACTCTTTTTCTATTATCGTCTTACTGAAACTAAGTATAAAATAGATAGTGAACAAATATGTAATAATAACTTGCCTGGCTATACCTTTATTTCACAACCCAGCTTATCAAATGCTGTTGGCACTGGTTTCTGTATATCAAAAATCATTTAAGCTATTCACTATAAATTGAGATGCAGATCGCATCACAATATAAAATGTGGAGTAATATATAGGCACCCTCATAATAACCAACATTTATGATGTTTCTAAATCGAGTCTTACAGTAGATACCAATAGTAAAGAAAACGAATACTGTTTAATAATGGGTGATTTTAACCTAAACCTTCTAAATTATGAATCTCACGGGACTACTGATGATTTCATAAATTCAATGGGCCCTTATTTTTTCCACCCCCAGATACTGCAACCAAAACGTTCGGCGTGGTGCCGTATGTAAAGTAGGGGTCAGGGGGAATTGTCCCCCACAAAAATGTTGTATTTAACCACGTCGATAACAGATTTTTGGATACACAGGGTTACATTATACTGGGATTAACTGAAACTTCAGTTAAGCACTTCATGGTATGTTCAGTATAGCCTTCCAACAACTTGGAAATTTTTATAATCTAAAGTATTTACAATACAATGTTTATTAATTTTCAAAAGACATTGAATAATTGATTTGAAGATAAGAGAGAGGACATAAGATTCACGAAGCAAATTTCACTTACTAGATTATCAAAACGTATCTACCACGGATGATGTCTTTTGACCAATTCCATGCATCCTTAAGGTGATCTATGCTGTAGGGCCAGTAGATACTTGGGAATTTTTGTACATGGACATTTGTACATGGAATCTGTGTAGGTGCCATTTTCGAACGTTAATTTCTACACACTTTAGACATAACCAGGGGCGGTTTCGAAAAATGCAACTATATGCCATGACAGGAATCGAACCTGCGGCTATGCGATTTCGTTGCAGCGGTCTAACCCATTGAGCTACAGAATCCTGTTTCTGAGGATTACCACACACTCATCTATAGATAATGGCGTGACGGCGGTAGAAGGTATATGGATAAATGCCGAAATTCTTGGCATTTTTCATGGGTTTCGTAGATGGAATTTTCGAACGCAAAGTTCGATACATATTTAGGGCACTATACCGGAATTACAGGGCCGCAGGTTCGATTCCTGTCAGAGGGCTTGTAGTTGTATGTTCCCCAAGCTGATCTAAAAGTGTACAAAATTTAAGTATCTACAAAAAACCATACCATATTTGTCATACGAAGGAGACGCCCGAAATCTCGCTATTTACCCACTAGAAACTTAATTAAAATAGTTTATTCTTACAGCAAAAAGTTGTCAAGATCCAAGAACGCCATGGAGAGGTAGCAAGAAAGGAAATCTACACGTTGGACAAACGCTCCACTTCTCGTGTGATAAGTGTTACCAATTTAGAGGTAGCCCAAATAGAACGTGTCAATCTGATCTACGCTGGTCGGGTCGTCAACCAACATGTACTGGTGAGCTTCATGATTTCAGTTTTGTGTTATATATATTAGTAAGTCTTGAATTTTCAGTTTTCACCAAATTTATACTTTAGCGGCGAATGACTTCCATAAATTAACAGTGGCGTACCCATTGTGGAAAGGGGGGCTCTGTCGCGGTCCTTCGTCCACGATACGATATGTTATGGGTTTTCGGGGTTATCGTCTTTCTTCAAAACTCGTCTTCAAAAATGCGAGAAATACTGGTTTAGAGAACACAGCTGAAATTCAAAACTTCTCTGGGAGAAAATGCCCCTCGGGTGCCCCTAGGGTTTTTAGTGCTCGTGTGTTTGGAATTTATATGCTAGCTTTTTCAATATTTAGCCGCTCGATGCAAAGTGTTACATCACCCTACAAATGGAAGAATAATTGCGCATTCAAGGTACTGTGGGGGAGAACAAACAGAATTTATATGTTATTCTGGCTATAAGTTAAAAGGTTCAAGAAGAATAACTTGTCAGAGTGACGGAAGCTGGTCTGCAGTGAGTCCAACCTGTGTCGGTAAGTATTTCTGTCCTTCGAACCCTCTTGAGAAGCACAGCACGCGTCCCCTCCCTCCGCCTTCCTGTCGAATTGGGATAACAATTCTGTGGCTAAGGCCCGGTGCACACGTATTCGGATTTGTTTGTATAAAATCGTAGTCCGAATTCGTCTGTATTCTGCGAACATTTTGTTGCGGATACGCCTTCCGTAAGTGATTTGTGAAGAAAATTGTGGGATCTGGCGGTCCTCCCCCGGATAATGTTTATCTCTTTGATGCTCAATGGCTGCAGTTGGGGCATTTTCAGACTGGAGCATCCAAAATGGAAAACGACAATAACTTTTTGGCAAAGTTAATAAATAAATAAATAAATAAATAAATAAATAAATAACATTGTATTCTAAATTTTCTTTAACATTTGTATTTTAAGAACTTTGCACATTTTGTGTACAACTGCACCTCCTGTAAGAACATAAATTAATTAGAGTACGGCGATGCCAATTGACGCCACTCACAGATATAAGTATACAGTTGAATTTTACAGAACAAATCAACGTGTCAACTAAAACATCACATATGTTGCATTATCTTTTCAGGAAAAGGTTGTCCGGACCCTGGAAGACCAAGAAATGGGAATGTGAAAGGATTATTTGGGTTTGGAGAGAAAGTTTATTACACTTGTGATGAATGTTATAAATTGAAAGGTCCTGCTAATAGAAAATGTCAAGCTAATGAGAAATGGACTGGCACTCAACCTACATGTGAACGTAAGTACAAGATTACTTTGGGTATCATTTATGCAGGCGAAGTTTGACCCAAACCAGCAGATTTATAGCAACATTCGTGGATATCGTATTGCTATAAAATATAAAGCGCACTTAGCTCATGTAATGTCAAAAGGGCCTTTTTTAACTATATAACTTGGAAGCAATAGCCCCCGGATCCCATGGTGGGAGGATTTAGAAGGGAGATTTGATAATCTAGTAACTGCATGAAATTTGCTTTGAGAATCTTATGTCATGTCTTTTATCTTCAAATGATTCAATGTCTTTTTCGCAACTGTTAAACATGTGCATGATAGCATACCCCAAACCCTATGTTTAAGTTTTGAGTTGTTTGAAGGCCAGGCTAAACAAGTTAGTGACCGAGTTGTGGTACTTACATAAACATGCAATGCACGTACTTAACTGAAGATTCGGTCTGTCTACAACATATAATGTAACGCTGTATATCCAAAAGTCTGTTTCAGACTACGTACAAGAAATGCAGTCCTTAGGGTGGAAAAATACAAGATTTTCCTCAACCGAATTTTATACATGAGCAACTAATTGTATCAAGAAACCGACATGCGCTAACAGTAGAAGTTCCGATAATCGTTATTCGGGAAGCAGGCAATATATGGTCAAGCAGATTGCTTTGGGGTGGTGCTGGTCTTCTCTAGGGAACCCCCCAACCTCCCCTGCACCACCACGGTTAATATTTATCTTTATATTTTGCAGCTGTCATGTGTAGCTTCCTTCCAAATCCAGTCAATGGGTATCTGACCTCCAACTCAAAGCAGTGTAACAGTATTGTACAATACCACTGTGATTATGGCTACCAATTGAATGGATCACCGAGGAGACGTTGTCAGAGCGATGGCTCGCGGACAGGAAACGAACCAGTTTGTGAACGTAAGGACACAGAGTATAGACTATACAGGGATCCGACTCCTCGTCGGCGACTTTGATGTCAGTGGAACCAGCCGCCATCTTCCTAGCCAGTGCCTTAAAGAGAGGCCGTCACCCTCCTCAAAAACAGTCCAAATCACTGGCTTGTTTTAGAAGTTCGCCGTTTGGTGCAGGATAGGGGGTGAATGCTTCCCATTCGCGCACTAACTTGCAGCTGGTGACGGGGATTTGCCGAGTCGGACCTCTGTATTTTGTATACTCTGCGCTAAGGCTGGCATGATAATGTAGCAAGCGGATGGATTATACGGTTCGCTTAGTCACAACATTTTAATACACACGATACGTCTATGTGTATAAGTTCGGCACTGGACGAAACACAAAACTTCCAATCGCTATCGATCTTGCCAGCGATAAAGGTAAGTCCCCGCCCTCTATTTAGCCCCATCCGCTATTAATGAAATCATTCTTGATATAAACTTATCGCGAAATTTCTGAAACACAAAGTTGTCAGTGTATAAAATGTTCACTGATATGGCAAAATAGATATAAGTTGTGTAGAAAATTTCTCCAAATGTCTCTCCAATGATACTAATGATGATTCTGCTTTAAGAACGAGAAAATGCACTTAGCATTTTGAGCCCTTTCTAATAAGCCTCCAGTCCAGAACCACTGGAAAAAATAAGCCGGTAGAGGGCTGTTTAATAGAGGAAATACGGAATTTGTGTTTCAACAGTATGCTTGAGTTATTCAACGAGATGATACAAAAGGTCATTAAATGGTCTTCCCCATGTACAGGTTTGCATAAACATGGACAAAAGACTTTCGCAGAGTTTTGAGGCCTTACCATGATGTCTTTTGACCAGTTCGATCCTTAAGGTGGCTCCCCACAGTTCTCTACAATTTTTGGTATTTTGAGTAACGTTCGCTTTCAACCGAATTTATGTTGAATACACTTAAAAAACATTGTTTGTGTTGCCATGGCAAGCGTGACGTGTAATCTTTTGAAATTTTATTGTCTAATTTCACAATAAATTGACAATATCTTTATTTATTTTTCCTTCGGTGAATGTTTCTGAATTTATTTTAAAGAAATATTTACGGTCCATAAAGAAAAACATATCAAAATTTGAAGGAAGGGTTTACAAATAAGTGTTCGAGATTTTCGTGAATGACGGACGATTACAGAAAAAGTTATTTGTAGAATTTCTTACAATTTGGATATGTTTTACCACTCGTCTTGTATATATAACAAAAATAGAAAGTTTAAAAAATTCACCGAAGAAACACGAGAAAATCATCACTAAAATATGCGCGGCCAGGCGCTGACGTGAAAAGATCTTGACATGAGTGCGATTTGCGCGTGCGTCATGTAAATTATACTGCGTGACGACAAAATTTTATATGTGATTTATGGTGGGTTTTTTAGAAATTTTCAATTCAACTTTTTGGCTTACTTGTACTAAAACCGTTATTTCTGACTTGCTTGACATAAAAATAAAATATTAGTGTTGGTAATCAAGCGGTGGCGAGTACATAACAACTACACGCGTAAAAATCATCATGTTGATGCAAGTTGTTCAGAACAGGAGCGAACAATGTTGTGCTGCACCCCGTGAACAATATTGTTAACAAGTTGTTGAACCATCAATATTGTTGCAACTTGTTGACAATCATGTTAACAAGTTGCAACAGTACTGATGGTTGAACAACTTGTTAACAATATTGTTCACGGGGTGCAGCACAACATTGTTCGCTCCTGTTTTGAACAACGCCGAACAACATGATCAATTTTTACCCGTGTAGGGATTGATAGTACGAGTGATGTTTGGAAATATTGTCAAAATTGGACGAGCCGCCGGGCTCAATAGTGACAAAATTACATTCTGAAGTATTTCCACCTAGGATGCTAAGCAATTATTGCCAAAAATAACACGTATGTAGAACAACTGTCAAGTGATAGCCATAATTATTTGGACGTTGTCGAATGGCTTTCACTGAACGTCACTCATATTTAATCCCAGCCAGGGGGAACGGCAAATTTCCAAACATCATCTCATGATTACTTGTTTATTATTAGCATGACAAAATTGAATACTTCTCGATATCAACATCATATTCTCTCGCCAAAGCCCAGTCCTGCCATACTTTCAACAAAAATTTGGTGCTTTTGTTCGTATTTTCATTTAGTTCTTTTGTTAAAGCATACTTTCAACAAAAATTTGGTGCTTTTGTTCGTATTTTCATTTAGTTCTCTCTAGGGCAATTTCATTTCACATTTGTGTTTAAAATACCTTTCCGCCATTTTGTTTGTTTTGGGAAAATCATTAATTGTACTACAGTACAATTAATTAAATAATTGTACTCCTCTCAATCAATCAGCATCCAGTAATTTTGTCATGCTAATAATAAATGTTGAAAATACTAATAATAAAAACACTAATTAATCCATTAAATTTGATTTTTTTGTTGAAATCGGTGAAAACGTTTCAAAACATTGAACTACAAGTTTGACTTTTCATATAAAATAACTCCCAACTGTTTTATTAGATTTAGCAGATAAAACAACACATGTGAATTAAGTTGATTGACAGGACTGACATAAGTTTAACTGTTCAAGAGTTCACTGAAGACAGTATCATTTCAGTTCGCGACACAAGTTGAAAATTTTGAGCATTATGAAAGACACTGCCGGCTGAAAGTAAATATATAACTAGTTAAAACATACGTATTGTTCGAATGCAGAAAAATATTAGGATTATAATGTAAACTGGAGCTTTCTTTGCAGAAAAAAAACGCCAAAAACCTCCCGCGGCTTGTTTCAATATTTTTATAAGATTCCACGCGCGTGTCGCGAGGATGAAATCTGATCTATAAAAATCATATTTTAAACTGTACTGACTGTAGGAAGAAAAAAAGGTGATCCATTTACTGTAGGGCCAATAGATACCTAATAGTACATGGGAATTTATGGAGATGGCATTCTTGAACGCAAATTTCTACACAATCTTAGATCAGAATCGCAGGATCGTAGGTTCGATTCCTGCCAGAGGGCCTGTAGTTGCATTTTCTCCAACTGTTCTTGATTAGGTCTAAACGTGTATGAAATTTACGTTCGAAAATTCCATCTACAAAAACCCATACTCTATTTGTTCTATGAACGAGATGCCCAAAATCTTGATATTTACCCACTAGCTAGAAACTTAAAAGCAGTTTATTTTTACAGTTAAAAGTTGTCAAGATCCAGGCACGCCATGGAGGGGAAACAAGAAAGGAAATCTACAAGTTGGACAAACGCTCCACTTCTCGTGTGATCAGTGCTACCAACTTCGAGGTAGCCATACTAGGACTTGTCAATCTGATCTAAGCTGGTCTGGTCGTCAACCCACATGTACTGGTGAGCTTCATGGTTTCAGCTTTGCGTTTTTACTCCTAAGTTTTCAGTTTTTACCAACTTTCCACTTTAGCGCCAAATGACTTCCATAAATTAACAACCATGGCGGCTAACAACCAAAGGGGTTCTGCAGCCGTCCCCGTCCACGATATAATATGTTATGGGTTTCAGGGTTACAGTTTTTCTTCAAAACTCGTCTCAGAATGTGAGAAATGTTGTTCTAGAGAACAGAACTTTCAGTTTTCACCAACTTTTCACTTTAGCGCCGAATGACTTCCAAAAATTAACAGTGGCCAAGGCGGTCCTGTAAGCCACCAGTCATGACTTCTAGTACTATTCTTGTGAAAAATGAAATCAGAGCAAAAAGTAGGTGAGGGGGTGCTATGTCTGGAATAACGATAAGATAGGTCATTGTCTCAGAATGCGAGAAATGTTCTAGAAAGCGCAGCTGAATTTCAAAATTTCTGCGTGAGAATAAAGTGCCCCTCGGACACCCCTAGAGTTCTTAGTACTCGTGTGTTTGGAAGTTATGTTTGTTTCTCCCTCCCTCCCCCCCCCGCCCGCACACACCCTTCCCTCTTACCGCCAAATTCAGGACCCTGACTGTTTGTTCCGCATTTGTCCAAATGGAGTTGATTAGAATTAATTTTTGGAAAATTAGTCTCTGAAATGTGATACCGCAGTTGCTATCATATTTTACTGCAATACAGTACCACTGCACAAATTTAAGAGACAGTCCGTGTAAAAACCGACCACTCGAATTTCTTAAGATTACAGATTTCCTTCAAACTTTCTGTGTGGAAGAAGTCATTCATAAAATGAACAAAAAACGTTGACTTTGAAATTGTAGTCAGTTTTAAAAAATTTTTCGCAATTATTTTCGGACGCGTTCGAAAACAAGTTAAAACGTTAATTACGCAAGGGATATTTGAGCTTTTTATATCTCACAGTTCATCTCGCGCTTTTATTCTAACTTCTTGAAACTTACATATTTTATTATTTCCTGCCTAGGCATAAACCTAAACTAAAAATTATCCTGATCACTTGAAGCAAACAAAATATTGTGTATTTTTAAAAACGTCTTTCAGACAGCTGATTAAATATTCGTGTTAGTATGCTGGCGGTAAATTATTTTTTCTCAAAAGTGCAACGGTATCAGGTATCCAATCTATTGCAGCTACTGAGTATTATGACACATCTACTAGAATAAATAATAAAATCTTTGGGCAGTGTGTTTTTCGCTTGACAAGCGCGTCATGAATATAGTCAATTTTCGCTAATTCCTCTAATTATAAGCTATAATTTCTTTTTGTATTTGTTTCAAATATGGCTGTTTTTTGGATAGAGAGTAAGTTATAAATATGCCAGCAATTATATATGCTTGAAATTTTACGTTTATGGGTATCATTAAATACTACATGCATGGTA